>JAJOOO010004021.1:0-41415 GCA_029582685.1 Solanum piurae | reverse complement strand
CTTTCAGCTGTCTCTTTACTTCCGCGCCTGAACATCTTTCCTGCAAAATATGATAAAAACACATAAAAACCAATACTAAAAGGCCCTAGACACACACAACTTGTAAGTGAAATGTATTAGAAATACCGTAAACTCACGGTATATCACAAGGTTCAAGAGAAAGTTCTCCAACCAAGGCTCCTCTAGTGCTCCGAGGGCCAACAAAGACAAGGTGTCTAGACCTAAGCCTCAAGGAGGCAATGGTGGTGGATCTTCTATGGTGAGGCCTACATGTGCTAAGTGTGGTAAGAAACACGAGGGTAAGTGCCTTGTTGGCACGGATGGTTGCTATGGGTGTGGGAAGAGTGGTCACATGATGAGATATTGTCCCATGCTCAAGGTCCAAGGAATAGATAACAAGCAAACCCCTCCAAGTGGTTCAAATTTTGATGCTCCCAAGGAGAACCGCTTTTATGCTCTTCAAGCTAGAGGTGACCAAGAGAGCTCCCCGGATGTGGTTACTGGTATGTTGCAAGTTTTTCTTATTGATATTTATGCATTATTGAACCCCGGTGCCACTCTATCTTTTGTGACGCTCTATGTGGCGATGAGGTTTGATGTTCATCCGAAAGAGTTACTAGAACCTTTTCCAGTTTCTACCTCGGTAGGTGACTCTGTGGTGGATAAGAGGGTGTATAGAAGATGTCCCGTTTACTTGTCCCATATAGTTACTCTTTTTGACTTGGTAGAACCTGACATGTTAGAGTTTTATGTGATTCTTGGTATGGATTGGTTGCATGCATGTTATGCTTCTATTGATTGTATAACTCGGGTGGTCAAATTTTGATTTCCGAATGAGCCTATTTTAGAGTGGAAGGATGGAAATTCAATACCTAGAGGTCAATTTGTTTCTGTCTTAAAGCTAAAAAGATGATATGAAAAGGGTGTGTCTACCATATTGTTTGGGTGAAGGATGTTGAATCTGAAACCCCTCCTCTAGAGTCTGTTCCGGTAGTGAATGAATTTCCATAAGTTTTTCTCGATGATTTACCCGGTATTCCTCCCGAACGGGAAATAGATTTTGGTATTGACCTTATACCGAATACACAACCTATCTTTATTCCTCTTTATAGAATGACTCTGGCGAAGTTGAAGGAGTTGAAAGAGAAACTAAAGGATTTGCTAGACAAGGGTTTTATTCAACCAAGCATCTCTCCTTGGGGTGCTCCGGTATTGTTTGTAAGAAAGAAGGATGGAACTTTCAGAATGTGTATCGATTATCGGCAGTTGAACAAGGTGACCAGTAAGAACAAGTATCCACTTTCTAGAATTGATGACTTATTTGACCAACTTCAAGGGGCTAGATATTTTTCCAAGATTAATCTATGTTCGGGCTATCACCAATTAAGGGTGAGGGATGTTGATATTCCCAAGACAGTATTTCGAACTAGGTATGGACACTATGAGTTCTTTGTGATGTCATTTGGCCTAACTAATGCCCCGGCGGCATTTATGGACCTTATGAATAGGGTTTTCTGGTAATATCTTGACATGTTCGTCATTGTGTTTATCGACGATATTTTGCTATATTCTAGAAGTGAGGGTGACCATATGGACCATTTGAGAGTTGTGTTACAAGTCCTCAAGGATCATCAATTATTCGCAAAGTTTAGTAAATGCGAGTTTTGGCTAAGGTATGTGGCTTTCGTAGGTCACATTATGTCAAGTAAGGATATAGAGGTAGATCCGAAGAAAATGGACTCGGTCAAGAGTTGGCCTAGACCTCTATCACCAACCGATACTAGAAGATTTTTGTGTTTGGAAGGCTACTCTAGGAAGTTTGTTGAGGGATTTTCCTCTATTGCTTCTCCTTTGACGGCCTTAACTCAAAAGAAGGCTAAATTTGCGTGGTCGGAAGCTTGTGAGAAAAGCTTCCAAGAATTGAAATATAGGCTTACCTGTGCTCTGGTGTTGACCTTGCCAGAGGGTACCAATGGTTATTTTGTATATTGTGATGCATCTAGAGTGGGTTTGGGATGTGTCCTTATGCAACATGGGAAAGTAATTGCCTACGCCTCAAGGCAACTCAAGGTACATGAGAAGAACTATCTGACTCATGATCTTAAATTGGCGGTGGTAGTATTTGCTTTGAAAATATGGAGACATTACTTATATGGGGTGCATGTTGATATGTTCACTGACACAAGAGTCTCCAATATGTTTTTATTTAAAAATACTTAAATCTCCGACAAAGAAGGTGGTTAGAACTTTTGAAGGATTATGACATGAGTGTCTTTTACCACCCCGGCAAGGCCAATGTAGTTGCGGATGCCCTAAGTCGATTGTTCATGGGTAGTATAGCCCATGTAGAAGATGGAAAGAAGGAGTTAGTTCGTGATGTTCATAGGTTTGCCTGGTTAGGTGTCCAACTAGGGGATTCCACCAAGGGTGGTGTCATGGTCCACAATGGTTCCAAATCATCCTTTGTTATGGATGTAAAGGCAAAGCAAGACCTTGATCTTATTCTAGTTGAATTGAAAGAGTCGGTGCTCAATAAGTCCGTTGAGGTTTTCTCCCAAGGGGGAGATGGGATGCTTAGGTACCAAGGTCGATTATGTGTTCCGGATGTTGACGGCTTGAGAGAGAAAATTTTAGATGAAGCTCATGGTTCGCGGTATTCTATTCATCCGGGAGCCACCAAGATGTAATGTGACCTACGGGAAGTCTATTGGTGGAATGATATGAAGAAGGATATAGCGGGTTTTGTAGCCAAATGTCCGAATTTTCAACAAGTCAAGGTCGAACACTTAAGACCGGGAGGCTTTTCTCAATATATAGATATTTCCACTTGGAAGTGGGAGGATGTGAATATGGATTTTATTGTGGGTTTGCCTCGTACCCGAAGGCAACATGATTCTATTTGGGTCATTGTGGATAGAATGACAAAATAAACCCACTTTATTCCCGTCAAGGTTTCCTTTTCGGCGGAAGACTATGCCAAATTGTACGTCAAAGAGATAGTGAAGTTGCATGGAGTTCCTTTATCTATCATTTCGGATCGAGGTACTTAATTTACTTCACATTTTTGGAAGGCATTCCAAAAAGGGCTTGGTACTAATGTTAAGCTTAGCACGACTTTTCATCTCCAAACCGATGGTCAAGAGGAACGTACCCTCCAAACCTTAGAAGATATGTTGAGAGCATGTGTGAGTGACTTCAAGGGTAGTTGGGATGACCATCTTCCATTGATAGAGTTTGCCTACAATAATAGTTACCACTCAAGTATTGCCATGGCTCTATTTGAAGCATTGTATGGTAGGAGGTGTAGATCTCTTGTTGGGTGGTTTGAAGTAGGCGAAATTTTTCTAGTTGGTCCCGAATTAGCTTATGAGGCCATTGAAAAGGTCCGAATCATTAGAGAGAGGTTGAGGACGGCCCAAAGTCGGCAAAAGTCTTATGCCGATGTTAGAGGGAGGGATCCAGAATTTGAATTCAATGATTGGGTATATTTGAAAATCTCACCTATGAAAGGTGTGATGAGGTTTGGCAGGAAAGGGAAACTTAGTCCCCGGTATGTGGGCCCTTATCAAATTTTGAACCGTATTGGGAAAGTTGCCTATGAGTTAGACTTGCCAAATGAATTGGCTCTGGTTCACCCGGTATTTCATGTTTCTATGCTCAAAAAGTGTATTGGTGATCCGATATCCATCATTCCTTTAGAAGGTTTGGGAGTTGATGAGAGTCTTTCGTATGAAGAGATTCCGGTAAAGATCTTAGACCGGCAAGTTAAAAGGTTGAGAAACAAGGAATTAGCTTCCATGAAAGTTTTATAGAGGAATCATTTAGTTGAGGGTGCTACATGGGAGGCCGAGGCCGATATGAAGTCCCGCTATCCTCATTTTTTTCCTTCTACTCCTACTCAAGCTTGAGGTAAGTAGTTCCTCCTGAGTTTTAGTGTTTTGGGAGTCATGTGTGCTATTTGAACTTTTTCATGATTTCCTTATGTTATGCATGTTCTTGATTAAATTCATGTTTAGTGATAAAATGAGTTTTCATGATTTATGTGTTTCCTCATGTTGTTGTGCATTGTAGTATGATGTTGCATATTTGACTTCATGTGATATGTTGATGAACATGATTCATTATGTTTTTATGAGATGGCATATTGGCTCCATGATGTTGTGTTGAGCATGCTTTTGATGGAGAAGGTAGTTCCTCCTATGAACATGAGAAATGTTAAATTTCATGCATTTTGGGTTGGTAGATGTAGTTCCTACTTCCCTATGTTGCATTGATTATGTTTGAAATGGAGTTGAAGTTTCCTCCTTTGAATAGTGCACATTGTGAATAGTGTACCTTTGAGTTGTGCATTATTTTGGTGTTTCATGCATGATGGACTGCTAGTCTTGAGTCTTTATTCTCCTTAGGTGCCTAAGTCATCATTCGAGGACGAATGTTCCCAAGGGGGAGATAATGTAACACTCCGGACAACTAATGAACTAAGTTAGAGCCTAATATGTAGTCTAGTAGCCTATATGGGGTTTGGCGTAAAGATAAGAGTCATAAAATAACCTCCCTAAGTTAGTACAAGTGTGTTAGGACCTAAACGTCAAGGCATTACCCCCTCAGGGACCAACCAAGGGTCCTTAAGGAGGGCCTTGGTTTGCAGCCAAAATTTTATATGAAGGTAGTCACCCACGAAATGGGCACCCACGCCCTGTGGGTGGACTCACGCACCGTATGTGGGGGTCATGGGTCGAGGCTAGACCTCCCCTAAATCTCCAAGTCTCTGAAAGAAACTATGAGCATGCAGTATGGTCCGTAGACGAAACATATGGAGAGTGTAGCATAAGTACCAAAACAAAGGTAATTAGTAAGCATCATAAGCTGACTGAGCAGGAAGAGTAAAAACAATATGAAAAGATAGAATGCAGACACAAACTCAGGTCGAAGCAGAATTTAAAAGAAAGGACATGAGCATACCAAAAGTAAATGTAGGTACAACTAAACTAAAACTAATTGGACCACTATAAGCCCAAAAGGTACACTCGTGCGTAAGTTTAAGTTAAAACTCGAATGGACCCACCAAAAGGCCGACAGATACACAAAATTTCTAAATATAAGAGTAAAGGACCAGGAAGCGTAATCCGATCCTTGAGCCCTAAGTAATAACCTCGAACCATAGCACCCAATAATAGGCCTACTCAGCCAGACAATAGACTCCCAAGGACATGTTCCATCTAGCAAGAGAATATCTGAGGGATGCCTAGATAGACTGTCACTCCAAGGGCACTAATCCAGCTAGAAAGAGTACCCGAGGGCACCAATAAAACCACCGCCCAACCAACTAGTAAACTCCAAATGGCACCATCCCAGCTAGCAAGAGTAAACCGGGGGCATCAATTAGAACTTTGAAGCACCACATATCATCCAACATCAATATAGTCGAGGAACGACATCCAAATCAAGAAATCAATAGAAGGCTCCCAGCAACCGTCACTCCAATCCCGAGTCGCCCAACAAAGCTCAAAATTCTCAATAATCGCAATGGGTCGTAAAAATAGGGAGAGTAAATATAAGCTTTAAATAATTGAATCAACGCCTAAACTAAGGCTCATTCTATCAATTTCATGTCTGTTACTCCAGTCTACAGGGAGTTAATCCGTCCAAAGTAATATCGTAGAAGAAATAAGGCCTAAAGGCCACAAGAATAGAAAGTCTAAGGCATCAATAGCCTAATCCTAGACTAAGACCACACATGCTCAAATACGACAAAATAACAACATACAATTCAATTCACAAGATAGAAGTAAACACATAATCTCCTACTAGCATGATATTACACTCAAATAAACTCTATCAAACCCAAAACATCATATCTAAGAAAGGAAATAAGAGCAACTACGTACCCGCCCCTAATTCACTCTAATGAACATGTAATTACACATTCAAGCTCAATCTAAGAGAAGGAAAGGCATACCCTACCTTTAGGCTGACCGCGCGTGCTCCAAATCACAATGATGGAGCCTTTCCCTTCCAAACAGCCACAAAACGCTACCACACTACATAAAATAGGATCACAACGTGAATACAACCATTTCAACACTAGGAACACGTAAAATAGAAATGAACAAATTTTGGATTCAAACCAAAATCGTGGTCCCCACATTAGAATTTCCAAAATTGACTCCGTCAATAGGTTCTAAATAATATCTCGAACTTATGTTCCAAAATGGAACACAATTCGGGGCTCGAAACAACAAACAATCAACACATGCAACAATTACATAATTTAAATAGCCAAAAAGAATAACAGCTGCCCACTAAGTCACGATTTTACCTCA
Organism: Solanum piurae; assembly: GCA_029582685.1. Lineage (NCBI taxonomy): Eukaryota > Viridiplantae > Streptophyta > Magnoliopsida > Solanales > Solanaceae > Solanum > Solanum piurae. The sequence continues at coordinate 35,092 of JAJOOO010004021.1, read as the reverse complement.
TAAAGAAAGCCTTCAATAGTTTCGATCAGTCACACACGTAACCTCGACAACTTCAGACTCACAATACTTTTAATCACCAAACGCGGAGTTAAAAAAAAGGAGAAATCGCCTTTAGGAGTTTCATACCAAGGATGAATTGCGACTGTTTGGTCTTTAAATAAAGACTTGTTTGATCCCTTTTTCGTGAAAGGGGTGGCGCCCCACCAATCCAGACCTCACAAACAAAGAGAAGGCTCTGTGATCGCGACTAAGAGGGAGTCGGACCCAGCAAATATGATCTCTAGGAACACGACTAGCCCTCGCAAAGATGACCACCAGACTGCCTAGGCTCCACGAACGCGGCCCAGGGTCCAAGAATGTGAAAGCCATTTTTTCCTGCACTAGCTGATGCATATCAGCTGGTTTTTGGTAAGTCCAAATCTCCGAAGGTATGCTCCAAATTTGTTGGGACCCTATGCAGGCAAACAATATATGCTACCCTATCGAATTTGATAATCTAGACTCAATGAAGCTGTCAAAATTTTCATACGAAGTCATGTTGACAAATAGTGGGTTCCACACCTAAACTCCATTTTAAGTCAAAATTCACAAGGGGGGCTCGAAATTAGCTCAGAAGCCTCGGGATCTTCACGAAGGGTCGTTCTAAACCAAACTCGACATTCTTGAGCTAACCGCGCTGATGGAATTCTGATACGAATGCATTTACCAAGAATGTTGATCAAGGTCAAACTTTAAGCCTTAACTTAAAAGTTCAATTACCTAATTGCACAAATTCCCTCTAAGAGCCTTGAGAGTCTTTCCAACCATGTTACTAGCCAAAAATAATCCTTTCGAAGTAGATGGAACCGTCAAAATTGGATTATGAGGTCATCTCCCTAATATTTTGATAAAAAAACGATCGTTCAAGGTTCAAAAGCTCCAAAGCAAAAACAAATCGCATAAAATCAAATGAATGACACGGTGACCGAACAATTAGTCCAGAAAGTCGTAAATGACTTTGGATCATTATAGAAACTCTCTAAACGGCGAACACAAGGCATAAATACAAAAATGACCAAAAGGGTCATCACATTTAAAATGCCTAAAAGATGATACAAAATTTAACCAACTCTCTAAATTTTACTTGTTCCGCATACATTAGGACATAAGAATAACATATATTATGTTAAATTGAAGTAAAATGTATTACTTCCTCCATTCTAAATTAAGTGGTGTTTTTAATTTGTGAACAATTCTTAAGAATACTAATTTTGTCGTTCCTACAAAATAAGGTTCCTTGTTAATAACTTACCTTAATTAATATTTTGAGAAAAAAGTAACCATTTAATAGTTTCTTGGTTATGTGAAAAAAATATTTAAAAAGAGAATTTTTTTAAAACATCATTAATGTCTGGTTTCTTTCATTCTTTTAGGGGAGTTAAACAAGGGGATCCTCTACCTCCTGCCTTGTTCATTTTAACTATTAAAATATACCTTGAAATTTTCTAGAAAAATCATATATACCCCTAAATATTTTTTTAAAGAAATCAAAAGTCAAATATATAAATTTAAAACGAATTTTTTCACTTCCATTAAATAAAGAGTATATATGAGCTCATTTTGTAACGATATGAATACATATCAGCCGTTTGTATTACGATAAGGGTATATATGAGTTAGTTTCATAACAAGGGGAATATAACTCCAAATGACAAAGTTGGAGTTATATAGTTATATATATATATATTGGTTGGAGTGCGGAAAAAGGCTCTCCTTGGCTCGGAAATTAGGAAATGGCGAATGTTTCAACATCAAAAGGAAGATGGAGCAACCTCTCGAAATATGCGTCTAGAATTTTCTTTGTCCTCATCTTCCTTCAGGTCCCTTTGTTCAGGTATAACTGCAAACTTGAGATGGTTGAAAATTCTTGATCCAGATTGTTCGATTATGTGTAGATCTGGTTCATTCAATTAAATCTAGCTTTGTCTTAGTACAAGTTAGTATAATTTTGTATTTCCAACAATCTTGCATTAAAGCCGCCTAGATCTTGAATTCAGTGTGTAAATTCTCTTGAATGTGTTCCATAACTTTTGCAAGTTCCGTTTAGATATTAGCCACTTGTTTAAATCCCACTTCCTTTGTATCTGCCATCCCAAATTTCCACTTTCTAATGCATCTATATTTCTACTCCTGCTGCATTTTATTTGTTTTCTTACTCTCCTTCTAACACCTATTATCTCAATTTACGTCTTTCTTTTCATCTCAACTCTTGCTTTACAAGTTAATATGCTTCAACTTTTGCAACTTTGGTTGGGCTAAGCCGTCTCTAATCTCCAGTTTTCAGATAATACTACGTTTTCCCTCTTAGACCAAGTGCTATGGTTCCATTATATGCTTCTTGATGGTGTGGATTTTGATTGTTACTTTTGAACTTACAATGGTTCTCATTTGGAAAAGTAATTGGGGTAGTATTGACGTTTGTAATCACATTATTTATGTTTTTTGAGTCTGTTAACTTGTCTCAGTGTTAGTGATGGATCAGTTAGTTTTGAGCACGGTGAATGAGTACTCGCGTCAATTATTTTTTGAACATGGTAAGTGGTGATTGAGAGTATTTAGTCACATTCAAGCAAATTGATATCATCTCTGCTACTCATCTTAGTTAGGTGTCGTTTTGGGTGTGGATATAGAAGATTAGTTGTTGTGGGTTTTCCTTAAGAGGAAGGAGGGTGATTTCCAGGAAGGTTGCCGTGTGAGGAAATTTCTTTTCGGAAAATGGTTTGGGGCTCCCTATTGGAAACTCTATTTTGCTTAAAATGATTGATAACAAGTGTGCCCTTCAAGAAAAATGATTGATAACAAGGTAGGCCTTCAACAAATATGATTGAAGGTATCTTCTTTTAGTCTCTTGTGGTTATCTGCAAACATTTCCCCTGTTTTCTCTTTATTGCTCATAAAATTGACAACGACAAACTTTTGCTTTCCTGGAAAGACATTTTTCTAACCTTATTTATGAAAGGGACGGAGTTTGGTTATTTGCTTATGGCCTTTTCATGTTTTTATTGTACATCTAGTTCACATTGCTTTTACACTTATTCATTAGGAGATATTTTGTGCCTTGGACTTCTAATTCTTACTTAAGAAAAAGGATAGAGAGCTTGAGGATTTTGCAGTTCTACGATTCATGGGCTTATTCGCTCGAATCTTTGCCTGTCATCTTACCTGCCTCTTCCCCATCCTCCCTGCCCCGAAAAGATAAAAAGGAAAAAAAAGAGTGAGGAAATTTTGCCCCCTCTCATCTTAGCTAGCCAAAGTCTTAGGGTGTGTTCGGTATGGAGGAAAGTATTTTCCAAGAAAACATTTTCTCGGAAAACAAGTGGTTTCTTATTTATTGTCTTGTGTTCTGTACAAAGTTACCAATTTCAAAATAAAAATAAAAATAAAAATTGTCTTGTGTTCGGTATGCAAGTCAAAAAACTATCCTAAAAGCATTTGGTATATATCTAAGACAAAACTATGAGGATGGGGGTTTGGTGGGTGGGTGGGTGATTGTGAGTGGGGGGGGTGGGGGTTCCTTATTTTTAAGGAGCTTCTTTTTCTAATAAAATATTTTCCAAATTTTTTTACCAACTGAACACAAGTAAATAACTGAACACACCCTTAGAGTATTACTTTTCTAGTCTTTTGTAGGGAAGCTATAGAGCTTGAAGAGCTTACATCGTTTTGAGGTTAGGGTGGTTCCATTCTGGTATCAATGTTAATGACCTCTACCAGACCAAATAGTGCTTTCTTGATCAGTTCACTGTGTGTCATACTCAAACTGAGAACTTGCTTGATTTGTTGCTGCAGTTCCTCTTGCTTGAATGGCACAAAATATGTTTCCTCCACTTACCTAAGCGATTTATTTCTCAGATTTAGATTTTTTTTGTTTTACCATTGCATTTCAGGGAAAACGACCTAATATTTTAGGACATTTGGATCGACTGAAATGCTTAATATATGAAAGAGCATCACTTGCCTCATGTATGGAATAGTGTGAAACCTTTTCGCCTTTTTCTTTTATGATAAAGCGGAGTGTGTTTTTGTAACACCACGGTCTGAAGCAGAGATGTCAAGCTTAAAATCTGCACGCACTAACTAAGCTCTCAGCATGATGCTGTTTATTTGAGTCATTTGGGATAGAAATAGTAAGGCTAGTTTTGACCGTCTTAATTAATTTATTAATTTGATCATCTGAATTTCATCTTGTGAGTGAGTGGTGTGATTAAACCAAGCTTTGCTTAAACCTGAGATATTGAAGTTATGATATGAATTAGTAACCCAAGTAAGGTTTAAGCTCATTCTTGTTCTTGAATGGATGTTTATTTGGATCATAAAGAGTGGTCATGCTCAGCCAGGCATTATGTTACAAGGATAGAGTTTGGCTTCTGTAATAGGTCTTGGACGAAATTGAAGTCACCTCATGTAAGTTTCAAAATTCGACAAGCATATTTTTACTAGTTCGATGAGTAACTTTATGTAAAAGAATAGTCAAAAGGAAAGAAGCTATGATCCTTAGACTAGTGGCGGCTTGGATTCATTGTTTTATTTGGGCCGAGCCTAGTCATGATATTGACTGCTTCAGTAGCTTCTGCCTAGTGGTGAGAGGACTTACGTTGTCTACCCGGTCAAAATTCTTCTTTCTTGTCATAAATTTTGCTAGTATGATCTTTTTTCGGTGACTGCTTCGAGAGCAGTTTTTCTCCTTTGCAGTATTTTGCTAGTATGATCTTTTTTCGGTGACTGCTTCGAGAGCAGTTTTTCTCCTTTGCAGTGAATGTTTGTCTTTCCTGTGATTGTTCGATAATACTTCTCTTTTCATCTCTTTTAAATATTTTTTTGGACCTATTCCGGCCATTTTGCTTTTATTAGGGCTCTATTTTATGCCACCATCGATTTAGCTGACACATTATTCTCCAGTATGATAACATGTCATCCTCCGGTCGGCTGACACATTATCAGTCAGTTAGAACGAGTCAGTTGAGATGCCATCATTCAATTGACATGTAATCATTATTGTCAAGTGACATGTCATCTTCAATAAGTACCACGTTGCATAGAGCAATAGTTTCCTGTCAACGCCACGTGCCTGTCCTGCCATACGTTTCCATTTCCAGTTAGCGCCACGTTGGTGTCAAGCAAGAAATCACTTCAGTCAGCATCTTTCTCGAGCCAAGCCATTGGGCAATGCCACATTGCTGCTCTAGTAACGGCTTATTAATGCCACACCACTATCCAAAAACTCGTTATATTCTAGTCGTCGTCCAGCAGCATGTAACTTCTCAGTTTGCATTACGTCATCGTTCAACAAGTTATATTTCATGTTAGTGCCTTAATAGAGCCATGTTGTCCTCGACATGTCCCTTTAGTCAGTGCCACATCGACAATGTGTTCCCCACTTTAGTGACCATGTAGTCACATCCTTAGGTGCTATATAAGAAATCCCTGTTGTTCATTGTTAATAAACCACGTCAGTAAGAAGTTTCCTCTTTTTTCCCCTCTTGTTTCAGACAACACTTCTCATGCATGCTTGACCTCACTGTTACGGCTGGTTGGAATTGTTACCCAAATTATTGATCTCTAATAAACGAATGTGTTTTATCACGGGGACCATGAGATGCTATTCTCAAGTTTGGAATCACAAGTTTCTGTACTAGATTAATTTATGTTGATTGCTAAGAATCATAATCCTATCGGAAACAATATCTCTACCTGCCAAGGTAGGGATAATGTCTTCGTACACTCTACCCTCTCCACACCCTACTTGTGGGACTATACTGGGTAACAAATTTATAAACTAGATTAGTGTAACAAAGTTTCCTCACTTCTCTTTTGTGAAAGTTAATCGGAGTGTTTAGTAGCTTTCACTATGTTTTATAATTGGAAAAGAAACATCTCTTACAAGAATTCTCCATTATTGCTTACTCCTCCAAATATCTTCCTTCAGGGTGCCATGCAGATCTGGTATGTGCTCAACGCCTATGGAAGTCACTTCTTCCCAGTTGATTTCCAGTGAGATCTTTCCTCTTCCCTTAGTGAAGGCCATGCTCTATCCTGGTGCAGTTGCTAATGGCTTAATCACAAGCATGACGGTTCCAAGCTGGGATAATCTGCTAAACATCTACAACCTGACAAATGTGAAGGAGGCCTCAGCTGTAACTGACCTACAACGCTTGGAGGTTTGGCCTTAAATCTATATTTCTCATTTTATGACTACTTTAAGATTGTGGTCTCCACACACACACACACAGAGGCAAGTACAGTTCTGACCATGTTTGTTATGATTTAGTTTATTAAAATTATTGAAGCTGGTTGTTAAAGGTTACTTCTTTATATTGTTTGTCATTCTTACTTTCATGAATTTGTCAGTCTGTGGATACCTTTAGTGTTTGTTTGATTTTTTTTGGCCTTGTTCGGTCCAGCTAGACATGTCTGCCGTGCTTAATTTGTTTTGATTGTACACTTTTTGACATATGCTCGGTGTTTCATTTACTTGCTTACTCCCTTTATTTCAAATTAGTTATCCTATGTTTTATATTTGGATTATATTGGAAGTTTGTCCATATTCACTCATTGAATACTATTTTTTTTTGATAAAGTTAAAGTTGAAGACTCATTGAATACTATTTCCCTACTCAAAAAGTGACAGGGACCCACTTCTGTATCAATAAAGGTTTGGAACTTTCAAAAAATTAAGTTTATGTCCACTTTGGGATTACTTTTTATGAAAATACTAACAGAGCTACGTACCTTACCTTTGGCACTAGTGCCCTGTAGGACTAATCAAAATTGGGGTAGGGGATATGTACTTTAAGAGAGTTGAAGAGCTGAAAAGAATATGATTCTCGCTAGAACCTTAGACTATTTTAAAAGGGATCGAAGAGCAGAAAAGGATATGATTCTTGCTGGTACCTGAGACAGTAGCTATGCAATGAAAACTTAGGTTAAAATCTCTGATCTTATGTGTTCTTCAAAACTTTTGTAAGTTCTCCAAAACATGAGGAGATATCTGTCTTTATGGAGTAGGAAGTATATACAGGGATGAATTTCAAGAGATGCGTTACAAGCTTCATGATCCTTGTGCTAATGGTGATTTCTTGAAATGTTTGGTCATCCTTGTTGCTGCTTGATAATATAATCGTCAGTGTGTTGGTGGTATGCCTCAGGAATAGTGAATATTAGGGAAGCAATCATATTATTGTAGTAGTATTAAAGTACTAATAGATGTGATTCTAAAACTCAAGCTCAAGCTCTGCTAATTTCCATTTTGGAAAATTGACTTCAACATTTCCCTGGAAGAGTGATATGTTTATTTTTGTTGTTATCGGCTCATCTATGTCATTTTCGTTTGAGAAAAAAGTTCATTTATGCCATTATTTGTTAACTAAAAGGGCATAGATGAGCTTTTTTCTCAAAGTTTGATGTCATATTTGAGCCTTTTCCCCTTTAAAAAAAATGATCTTATTAATGACGTGGTCAAATCATTATTGACCACTTGTACAAAATGGTTTTGCAAAATCGAAATTGTTTTTAGTTAACAAATAATTGCATGAATGAGTATTTTCTCAAATGGAAATGACATAGATGAGCCAAACTTTTAACGTATGACATAGATGCGTCTTTTCTCAAAGTTCAATGGCAATCATGGCATATTTGATCCTTTTTCCTAGCTTTATATGAAGTGCACTTTTAGAGCATACTAGTTTAGAGTACATGCTTTGCATGTGTGTATTTATTACGTTAAAAAAAAGTCAACTATTTAGACCCCTTGTATGTCAATTATCAGTTGATGAAGTAGACATTGAGACAAAATCGTTAAGATGGTGACAAATCCCTTTATAGAAGTGGAGTGATTAATAAATCAAAAAAAAATTGAAATAAATATTTTATCGATATTTAATCTCTTAATATTTATTAGGAAAAAAGGAAAATATATCACATATTTTAGGATTTTTTTTATGTATACAAGGAAAAAAGAAAATCTATTAACTAAAAAAACTAAAGAAAGACGAAAAAGATGCCTCAAAACTTGGTTTAAAATAATGTTTGGAATTTTGCAATGCATAAACAACAACACTAAAAATACTAAAATCTATCAACACGGCAACTTGCTAATTTTTTACTTCCTTCAATCTGGAATACTCTTACCCTACAATCCACATCGACATGTTAACAACTCAAACATACAAAACTTTAATTTCTTAGCGCATTGCCTTGTAGTTTCTCTTTTCTTCTTTTAACATATCATTTAGGATTTCCTTTTTTACATATACAAGGATAAAAAGAAGATCTACTAATATTAATTTTTTCTTGTGCCTATAGTTTTCAGGACTTCTTATTTCTTTTCAAGATTATAGTTAATGTTATAAAAATAATTAAATAATAGTTTGAGAAAAATAATAAATGATAGTTTTGTCTATTATAGTTTAGTGTACTAGCTTTGCACATGTGTCTCACATTAATTACTAAAATTGTATAGAAGGAAAAAAATATAAAAAGTAACAACTGACATTAAAATTAAATTATATCTATTTAAATCATATATATTATATCTCAAATATGCTGTTCTTTGTTGCATGTAATCGTTTTTATTTCTTTTCATATGAGCATTTTTCAGACAAAAATGTATTAACTCGAACATATTATATGCACAAATATGCAATAATCACATTAACAACATAAGAAATAAAGTTCAGAAAAAAATATACCTTCAAATTAGCTTGTAATCGGCACAAAGATTCAATCACATGCTCTATATGAATATTTCTTCACTTGCACAAGAATATTGAAGAGTCAATCAATAAGGACTTCTTTAGGTTTACTCATACTAGTATTTGGACGTGTGCAACACATGTATGTCTCTAAGTAACTTTTTAAAGATATATTAGAATGATTAAAATTCTATGAAAACATGTAAAGTTTCAACTTTGATTAGTAGTTAGCATACTTTGAAGTCACAAATGACTAAGTTGAATCCAAATAAAAAACTTGTAACAATAAAAAAATATAGAAAATTAAATAAAATAACTCTAATAGAAAGAAAACACAGAAAATAAATAGAGAAGAAAAAATACCAACATACATTTCCTTCTCAAATCTTTAATCATAACAATATAGATGGAAAAAAGTAATATATAGAATCAATACATAATTTTTCGAGTTCCTGTTGACTCCTTTCACAACCAATAAAAATCCAAGAGTCTTATTCATCAAGTCAAATTAAAACATGAATCAAATAACACAATAGTGATAAAAGCTTCACTACTTTAAGTACAGAATGGAAAGAATGATCTTGGGTAAGGGTTTCATAAAACAAAAAAGATGAATTATACAGAAAAAAATGGAGGAATATCAAAAGATATCTTAATGTTTTAAATTAAATAGTTGGAAGTTATGTATATGAAAAGCATGAGAGTTATGAATACTAGGAGTAGCAACTAAATAAATAATTATATATGAATCATGAAGTTGAATATTTAAAACAAATAAAAAATAATTAAATAAAGAAGAGAAAAAAGTTAAATACAAATAACATTTAAGTGTTGTACCTATGTGGAAACCTGCAAAAAATAACAAATCTAATATCAATAAGTTAATGAGAAATTATTATAACCTAAAAAAGGGAAGATAGAAATACCAACTAAGAAAACAGGGTGAGGGGGATACATATTATTATAGGAAGGAGAGAAAAAGGCAATAACTCTTAAGAGTTAGGAGTACTAAAGAATTAATTTGCGTCTAGAAGATTAATGACATGCCCATTACCTAAGATATTTAAGGTGTAATTATTTATGAGTAAATGAGGCAGCTATTGGACAAAAATTTGAATTTGTAATATCTAACACTTTCTCATTTTTAGTATTTAGTATTATAGTATGATATAATTACAATGTAATATTAACTTAATTAAATGTTTTATAATTTTTTTTTATTTAATAGAGGGGTAAAATGAGGGTAATAGTAAAAAGGGAAGAAATAGCAGAGATGTAACTGCATTATTAATTTATTATAGTGATTATTAGCAGTATTTATCGTGGAACGTTGACATAATGAATAATTTAGTTTTAGCGTTTATAGAGGAGCAACATATTTCTTTTTTAATGGTATTATTGTAGTAACTCAACTTTATAGGGTTATTTTGGTATTTCAACTTTTAACTTTTTTTTGTTCCCACTTGTAGTAATATATGAATATGAATGAATACTAGTTGAAGAACGTCTAATAACTTTACAAATATAACACATATTTTTGAGTGAAAAGTAGAAAAAGGACATTGATATTCATGCACCATTATATGTAGAAGAATTGATTTTCAAGTAGAATGAATGGAATTTAGCTCCTAAACTAATTCTTTTAATCGATTTTAAAGTCTTCTCTCTCTTGATTTGGTGTAGTTCTCACACACTTCCGATAAAATAGGCTTTTCTCCTAAGAACTTTCTATCTAAAAGCTCGATGAAAACTTTTTTTCATTATTGAAATTATTATAAAACTTTTCTTTCCATCACCCTTATATAGTATCACCTATAAATAATTTTTCTATTTAATTAAGATGACAAGTTACTTGGGCATATTTTATTTTCACAAAGTAAACTTTAAGAAAAATAAAATCAAATTAATCCGCATTAGTGCTTTTACCATCCGTCATTAGTAATGCCCAATTTGTCGATGTTGTAATTACATGGAATTATGAGTTTCCATGTAAACCAATTTTTTTTATAAAAAAATCGTGAATCTCTTTTTTTTAAAAATATTTTTAATTAATATATTTGTTTTTTTATTTTGTTTATTTAAATTTAACTGAGATTTATAAAAGATATAAATAATAGTTTTAACTGTTTTGTCTATTGTAAAATCATTTAATAAGAGGCAAAAAGTTCAATCAATATTTCGAATGGTCTTCATAATATATAGTTAGATAGATAATTATATTGAAAATAATAGTAAAGGCAAGTTGAGTCCTTTCTGTACTCGAATCAAAAAAAAATTCCCCGTAATTTTCTACTTTTTTTTAAACTAAAATTATTTCCTTTTCTAAATGTGTATGACTTTCTTATATAAATTTCAAGACTATATTAGGAGTTCTTACCTATTACAAATAAGTAAAAATTTAATAGTAGTAATTTTAATGAATTTCAAAATCTTAAATATTAGAATAGAATAATAGTTAAATGACAATTATTTTTAGGAAAATAATGAAAAAATGATTTTGTCTAAAAGCAGAATCTTTTAATGAAGTTCAAAATGATTAAACAACATTTTTAAGTGTCTTCATGCTTTTAATATAGTATAAATATATATAGATACTTTCACCTTCATCCTCCATTTTTCTTAATCAACTAGAGGACTAGACAGTGGATGCTTACTGTTAAAAGGTGCCATTCTCAATTAATAGTTTTAGTGAATATATCTTAAGGCGAATTACCCATAAAAATAAAATTGCCCATGTAACAGTGGGAGAATAGTGAGATGTTGTCTGTGTTTTGAACATTCTCTTCACGTCTGCAATGATGTTTTGTTTGATTATAGATCACGTATTCTTTGGTTTGGTTTGGTTTATCAAGTGCCTATCTTACTTTGTGAAAGGTTCTTGCTGGAAGCTATTTTTCTGTGGCTGGAGCTCTTATTGGGATATTAAAACCTGGAAGAATGAGCATGTTTGGGACGCTACTTATTGTTTGGGGGCTTATCAAGGAAGGGATACTTAACAAGCCGACAAAAGTGGATGCTGAGAGGGCAGTGTATGTGTACCCAACAATGTTGCTAGCATTGATATGTTCTTTCATGTCTGTGAAGTATGATATGAAAAAGGTGACAAGAGGTGTCCCAGCTAGACCTGTTGCAAAACCTCTGAAAAGTTCTTCAAAAGCTAAGCTGAAATGAGCATGATTTTCAGACTTCCAATCTCCCTGCTTTCATTCTTTTTTACCCTGAGAAATGTACTTGTCTGGACTGTATATTGTAATAGAGGAGAAGAGAAATCTAAATCTGTAAGTTTTAAAGTTGCTGTTATGCTCAAGTATATTTCACTGTTTTTGGTTTCACTGCTTAGCAAAATGAATTGAAGGATAGTGCATGCTGCTCTTCTTGTTTATCCCCAACTTAACATTATCTTATACAGACAGACGTGTTGTTTTGGGAGACTGTTTGGAAATGAATGATGTTGGAAGCCGCTGCTTTGGGTTATTATTCTTGTCACATTTTTGGAACAAACTAACTACTTTTTTAGTCAGACTCACTTCCAAGTTCCATCCCTGCTCAAATTAGCAAAAAATAATATTTAAGAAATCGCAAAATTATTTATTTACTTTCCAGAAAATTACGTTTGGGTGCACTTACAAAGAGGAGCTTCTTTTTCTTTTGGTTTATTTTTATCATTTTTGCTTATTAAACATTTTTTTCAATTTAATCAAGCACTCCAAAAGTTCTTAAACTAAGTCAATCCAAATAGGCACCTAGTGTTATACATATTTGTCTTAGAATGTCTATTATGTAGGAATTTTAGTTGGGGTTCAAGTCAGTTTTTCCCTATAAATAATAAGGGTTTCTTGTCACGACCCAAAAATAGACGTGATGACACTCGTCTTATCCCACCAATACAAGTTAGACTAAAAGTCAATCATTGCAATAAAGTACGGAAATAAACAATAAATAAAAGTCTAATACTTTAATATAATGTGGAAATTCATAATCGACTTAAATATACCCCAAAACCTGGTTGTCACGTGTACAAACTTCTAATGTGTTAAAACAAAAATGGAAGAAAATACTAGTTTCAAATGACATTGTTTCTAGAATAGAACAAGATCATAAATAAGGAGAAATAAGGTCCGTTGAGATGACAAACAACTACCTCACAAACCTCCACAAAAAGCCTCAGACAAGAAGAGAATAGAGAGTATCACAGCTATCCGGGCTAGTAACCTACAAAAAAGTAGAAGCAAGGGGTGAGTATCAGGCCACACGGTACTCAACAAGAGAACTCCTAAACACCGAGCTAAGGGTATAGAATACGGGTATTCCTTACACCCTAACCGAACATCCACAAGTACATCCTGCATAAAAACCACTCCAACCTAATAGTTCACAATTTACATAGAACACAACTTAACAACTACACTCAAACAATTACATATCCTCAACAACAAACTCAGTATTCATCAATCACAAGTTCCACAGAAAGACACTCACAAGATCAACAACACACAAGATCAAGTTCACCAATGGTAAAGATGTGCAAGACAATGAAATGTAATGTCAAGTATAGTGATGCATGTTTGACCTAATGATACACGACCGCTGTCTCACAGTCCAAGACCCATTGGGGACATATTTGTCCATGCATCCGTCGTTGCGTGCGACACAACCCTCGATAATAAAATCTGTTGCGGTGTGTGACACATCCCTTGATAATAGAATCTGTCGCGGCGTGCGACACATCCCTCGAATCATAATATCCATCGCGCCGCGCAACACGTCCCTCAAAATGGTACATCATCTTTAATTTTTTTATTCTTCCTCAATTAACATAACACTTATGACAATCATGTCTCAGCACCAAGGCAAATGACATGTTCACACAAATAATGATGAGATGACCAATTCCATAACAATGCACAATTCACAACAACACAATCGTGATATAACATCAACAATTAATCAGTAAGCCTTTCAAACCATTCTCAACACATCACACACCAATAATTAATCACATTGCCTTTAATTACCCCTTTTCAACATTAGAGTTATTCAATATCGACAAGTCAATTCATCACCAAGTCCCATTACTTTCCAACACATACCACAAGAAAATACACGATTCTATACACTTAACAAGGATTGAGAAATCCACGTTCCTCAAATAGTCGAACAATCACTTAGGGACTTGAGCTTTTTCCTTTCGTTGAGCTTCCAAATCAATGTAATCTATTCATATTAATAATCACAATAAGATTTCAAAACTAACAACACCCATATTCAAAATTTCCAAACCAACTTCACCCACTAATCCTAAAAGACCTGGGGCAACTATTGAGAGGGGTAAAATGGTAATTTTATGAAAATTTCAAGAAATGACTTTCCGATTCATTACATTATCCACCACTAAAAACCATGTTCGTCCCCAAACATAAGTAAGAAGAAGAAGAAAGAATAATCGACGTTATCAAAAGCTTGAGTTATGACTTACTAGTCGGTGTTCATCTCTCCAAGGGAGCTCCTCCTTAAGATCATTCCATCAAGATCAACTACTAAAAACTAAACTTTCGAATCAAACTTTGGCATACCTACAAATCCAGAGTTATTACCAAAACACAGACTAACACATGAATCCACTATGAACCAAAACACTCTAAACCATAACACAACCACTAAGACAAATCATTATTACATAACCAAGATAAAATTTGCAATCAATACTGGCTACAACCAAAAGTGAATCTGAACCAACCACCACACACTCGTAATTCCTAAGCCCACATAGAGCTTATCAAGATTTCACCCTTACAACATAATCATTCCACGAGCTTAAGTTATAAATATCTGATCTTTATACATCGGGTACTAATCAAGAGAGAATCAAACTCACCTAACCCAAAGAACGAATTGATCAATCAACCACCAAGCGAGCGATAAACCCAAGCATACAGAACCTCTAGAAACATCGTCATAGCACTTAGTTCAATAGTTGTGATTATAGACGACCCTTAGGAATGGTAGAACTAAATCCAACGTTCCCCACATGAATATTAAGACTATCGTACAAGTGTAAATATTCATGGTAGTTCTTCTATAAGTTCTCATAAGCAAAGTTGTGCGTATAGAATCACTAGTATACATAACTATCCCAAAGAAATACTAAATCTATCATAACTAAAATGACCATGTGTGCCAAAGGATACCACCCTACCAAGAGGACAATCACAGGATCAGTACATGATATACCATGAGTTTACGGTATATTTAATACATTTCACTTAAGAGTTGTGATTGTCTAGAGCCATTTTGTATTGGTATTAATGTGTTTTTATCATGTTTGCAGGAAATAAGTTCGGACGTGGAAGTTGAGAGACACAACTGAAGAATGTGCATAAAAGGGCATCTACGGATGTGACCTACGGACCGTAGGTCCAGTCACGCCCCGTAGATGATAGACGTAGATGGAAAGTCAAGGCTTGAAGAAAAATCAGGAAATTCTTGACCAAATGTGGAACCATGACTACAGATCACAGACCGTAGGTCGACCTACATGTTGTCCTACATCTCCGTCAAATGATTCAAAGAAGGGGATTCCAGTACCAGATTTCAAAAGTCTAAGTATGGAACTACGGAGGAGGATCCAAGGACCGTGGATCGAGTCACGGTCCGTTCTGCTGGTCCATCGAATGCAACTGAGAGGGGTAGATTCTGAAGTTGGAAAATTGCCTAAGTCCTAAACCACGGAAGGGACCTACGGTCCGTAGGTCATTCCATGGTCTGTAGGTCAGTGTCGTAGATCAAAACCGCGTCCTAAAACTTTATTTCCTTATTTTGTTTTATTTTTAGTTGGGACTTGTTTTTCTATATATAGGGCATTTAAACCTCATTTTTGGGGGTTAGACCTTATTACTTTTGTTCTACTTTTTGGCTTTGGAGATTAACTTGCAATTTTAGCAATTGTTGATTTCCTAAGTTCGTTTTGAAGATTTTGACTTTGAAATTCAAGTTGAGATTCTGGGTTTATTCTTCTCATTACGTAAGTTCATGATTTCTTTATCTAAAAATATGAATTGTGTTCTTGCTATTATGGGTAACTAAAACCACAACTAGGGTTGTGGGAACCATGAGCAATTAACAACGTATGAATAGTAACTAAGTAATTCTTGAATAGTGTTATTGCATGCATTGATAATTCTTTCATTTAGAAGTCTTTTTAATGAGTGCACGCGTTAGAACTCGCCTTGTTGCTACTTGTCGGAACAAGGAGGTAGTTAATAAGAAAATAATTATCAACATAGATTTAGTGTGATACTATCTAATAGTCTAGTGTCAATTGGTGCGAGGGTGAAAATTAAGCCATACATTGATGCGATGTCTAATAGAGGTAAAGGTAAGGGTTAGTAAATTATACACACGTAGCCGGACCAAGGTGCAGGGTGAAATTCTCTAGTTGCCGGACCAAGGAATTAGAGATACCTAACTTATCACTTTGGATGTAATACACTAGGAAATAATTGCTATTACTGGGATTACCGCGTTATGAGCTTATAGGGAACACATATACCCTAGTTACTTTCTCTCATTCATAACAACAAAGTTGAATCCTGCTCTCTTGTAACTTAACTACAAACAAGCATTTGTTACAAAAATCCCCCCCCCCCTTTACTTACTTGTTTTGGAAATACGTTGTCTAAAAGAATATAATCATAAGTTAAGTTTAACTCTAAACAATATTCCTTGTGGGATCGACCCCAACCTCCAAGTTGGGTTCTTTACTTGATAATGACCGCTTATACTTTTTTAGGGAGGTGTATTTTAAGCGTATCAAATTTTGGCGCCGCTGCCGGGGAATAAGGCTTTTAGATTAAGTTTAACTACATTATTGAACTATAGTCAAATATTTCCTAATTTTAATTTTTCTTTTGTTTTTGTTTCTCTCAGGTTCCTACTCTAGTGTATGCCAAGTACACGGAGCCAAGGTGAACCATTTACTCCCTACGATCCAGAATTGAACAGAACTTTGCGAAAATGAATGCAAGGAGTCCTAGTCAATCCTATCAGAGGAGATCTAGGTGATGGGGTTGAGTTGCAGCCTCCGAGGGTTGGTGATGAGAATAATCAGGTTCAGGGTGAGAATCTACTGGAGATTCATTGAGGGTACAAGCTCCACCAGGACCAAGACTGCGTAATAACTATAGGGTCAACTTTAATGCCGCTGAATCTGTCAGACCTCTTGTTCTACCCCCTCTACCTCCGGGGTATACATTCGTGGTGACTATCAGTCTGATGCAGATGCTTACAGCGAGGGGTTTGTTCTCTGGTTTGTCATCAGAGGATCCACATGCGCACATAGCCAAGCTGAGGAGTGTTTGCAAAAGTTGTGTGGGTCGACCGGACTTGGACATGGATGTCATTGGATTGAGAGTATTCCCTCTATCATTGACCGGTGATGCTGCTATGTGGTTTGCTGAGCTTCTTTATAACTCAATCTACACATGGGACCAGTTAATTGATGTGTTCTTTGCAAAATACTTTCCCGTGTCAAAGAAGCTGAATCACAAAGATAAACTCAACAACTTCGTAGCTCTACCTGGAGAGTCTGTGAGTAGTTCTTGGGACAGGTTCACTGCTTTCATAAGAGGTGTCCCGAATCACCGCATTGATGATGAATCGCTGAAGGAATACTTCTACCGAGGTCAGGATGACAATAGTAACATGGTACTTGATACTATCGCTGGAGGTTCATATGGTGAGTGCACTTTTGAGCAGATCGCTGAAAAACTGGAGAAAATTTCCCGAAACAATAAAGCGTGGAGCACTAGAAAGTCAGATACTGGGAGAAACATGTTTGCAGTCCAAGCTACAACTAACCAATATGTCAATGATATTCGTGAGGAGATGGCTCAGATGAGGACCGAACTAGGGTTGGTGTTGAAGCATGTAAGCGGAGGTACTGAAAAGGTAAATGCTGTCAATTAATTGACTAGAAATCCACCACTGGTTGAGGAATGTTACTATGAAGTGGATACTTATGCGGTGAATGATGAGACTGGGGGTTTCTGAGCCAATGCCGAAGGTTCCAATATGGATAATTGGCGCCGAGGTCAAGGAAACCAAGGTCGGAACTATGGCAACTACAACCGAGAGGGTCAATGTGTCCGAGATGGGAACTGCAATCGCGACAACAACTACAACCGGAACAACTATGGCAATAGAAACGATCGAGTTGGGCCTTATGTTCCTTCTCAAAATTGGGAATCTGGTAATAGGGAAGCTGGAAGTAATATTGTCACGACTCAAGAGCACCCCCTAGTCGTAACACGGCATACTCGACCCCGAAGGGTTCTAATACAAGCCTCTTAGCTCATTCACTGCATAGACAATAGAAAATAGTGCAGAATTAAAACTTTATTTAAAACCAAAATATTAAAAATCTCATTTATAACGCATTGGAAATACTAAGTCTCACATGGCCATCTTAAGACAAACTTTAACAAGATAGGGTCACGACCCTTTACAATCAAAATACTAAAATGTTTATTACAAAAGTCTTAAACATAAAGGAACTAGAACAATAAGAGTCTTTGTCCTCGATCTATGAGGACATACCAAGTCTTGGGGGAAAACTCTATCCAAGCACTTCAACTTCTAGCTAGATACGATCACTTGCCGGAACCTACACTTGTAGTAAAAATAGGAAAATATGGGTTAGCACACAAAATGTACTAAGTATGATGACCATGCAAAAACATGCTTTAGAGGGGACATTTTGTTAAAGGTCATGCTTTATGCCATTTTAGATAAAACTTCACGAGTACAAGTATAAGAGGCATAATACAAGTCACAACCAACATACAAGACATTATCCACATTATAGATATGTTCAACATATAAACCCATTACCTTTACATTTTCACCTTCACCCTAAGCAACCCTCAAGTAACACTTTGTGCAATGTATGGATAGCGTCCCATACCACTATACACACCTAAGCATCACCCCAAGGTCACCAAAAGTGCACTCACCAATAATCATGCTTCCTATTACAAGTAATCAGGCTCAACTAGTACCAACATACAACACATAATAACATGAGTCAAGTAAGTCATCTCATCATCTTGGGACTTATATCTAAAGTTACCCTAAGATACACCTAAGTAAGACATGAAGTGGCAGCCCATACTACCTCTTCATACACACCTAGGTGTTCCTCAAGGCCACAATAAATAAGAACCTTAACAATTCAACACAACATGCTAAGTAACTCATTTCATCAATATAAGCTACTCATTCATCATTTCATTTAGACAAGAAGTCAACCATCTTCGTTAGATTCATTTAGGACACCTTCATGCATTTAGAGGACTCGTGTACTGTATAGATAGCATCCCATACTACTACCTACACTTTGTAGTACCTATCAAGTAACTAGAGTGCACATCTCACATGGTGGAAATATGCATTAACCGACATAGACTATGAGAGCTAAATCATGGAATCCGATGTACTATCCCACATCGTAAGGGTTGTTCTACTTGCCAATGGTAGAACCAGTAAGCATCCTAAGTAGGCACATAGTTTATGGGATATCCGAAGATGTTCATTGGACTCTAGCCTAACATTGGGTAGAGCCACCATCTTAACCATATCCACTCAGTGCTTAGCCTTAGTTCCCATAGAGTAGTTTCATTCACATTAGTGTCTAGAGAGGGACACCAACATTAGGCCTACAGACCCTAAGTACTTTTACCAAGAAGGGCCACCACCAATAGGTCTACCGTTCAAGGTACATTAAGAATAGATCATTGATCTTCCTAGAGAGAGCCACCACCATTAGGTCTACCGTCTCTAGGTTCATCATTTCACACAAGAAGGAGGCTACCACCATTAGGTCTACCACTTCAAGGTTTCACATTCACATAGGGTTCTAGACTCACTATGAAGGGCCACCAACTTTAGATATACCGATTCAAGTAATAGTCTAAAATGCCTCATTGGTCATTTATAGAAAGGCTACCAACATTAGGTCTACCGTCTCTAGACATTAAGACATCAAGTATACATTCATTACTCAAGAGAAGGATGCCTGAGCCTACCAAGTCAAGAGATCACATTCAATATAGCTTTCATTTATCAAGGAGAGGTCACCTAAGTCTACCAAACCAAGTTACAACATTACATTATAGAAACCCTTCACATTGCATCATCAACATTCATGAGTGTCAAATTGAGAAATAGCCTTTCAATACTAACACAAATACATTGAATACATGTTCATCATTCTATCCTTGAATCATATGTAAATCCTTCACCTTATACATTCACCTATACAATAACATGATAATACTTCAATTCATCAAACTATGCCTTCAAGGCCATGATCACAATATACTTAGTAAGTAAGCACCTCCACCTTGCAAGTGGATCAATAATTCAAGTTCAATTCTACTCTAACATGAAATTAGGTCAAACTTGCCCTTTCAAGGCTATGACCACAAATCCTCAATTCACCAACAATTCACCATAATTAGAAATAGATAATGATACAAATAAACAATCTAAATCAATCTACACATAAATCCATTATCATTCATTCATAACCATCAAGCCGACTTTATAAGTTTCAATTTAAGAATTGAGAGAAATCATGGGTTCATAGAATTTTTCATCTTAAATCATCGATTAAACATCAATATAATCATAGTTTATCATCTGAAAATGTTTTATGCAAGAACCCATGAGATTGAGTAAAACTTAGGGTTTTTGTGTAACTTGAAAACCTTGAAAACTTCTTTGAAATTGATTCTAGGGTCAAAGCTAACCCTAGATCAAGGATCACCATACCTTATACTTGAAGAATACCACAAAATTGAAGTAGAAACACCTTGAAATCCCCAACCCTAGATAGAACTTGACCTTGATCTCCAATAGAGTTCTAGAGAGAACTCTTTGAAAGGGAAGGGTTTTATTATAGAGAAATTTTGAAGAATGAATTCTAAATTAGGATATTAATGTTTTAATACACTTAAAATATGTTAAAATACTTAAAATAACCGTCCACACATTAATAGGGACTTGGGGTGAATTTACCAATTCACCCCTCACTTGGCCGAACTTGCACCAACAAAATAGTTCCCATCCACGGATCCAATCTACAGATCGTGGATTGGTTGATAGCTCGTGCTGTCAATCCGTGGTTTGGGATTGAGACTTGGGGTCCTCCTCAAGGACCTT
Source organism: Solanum piurae (assembly GCA_029582685.1). Taxonomy (NCBI): domain Eukaryota; kingdom Viridiplantae; phylum Streptophyta; class Magnoliopsida; order Solanales; family Solanaceae; genus Solanum; species Solanum piurae. Next base: position 14,144 of record JAJOOO010004021.1, on the reverse strand, counting down.
TAGGGTGGTCCTTGGGGAGTCGTCCCTTGACGTTCAACCCCTAAACACCTCAACCATGACTCGGGACAACATGAAACACCATCAAAACTCAAGACGAACACAAACGAACACATGTCAAGCTCTAGTTTCACTAGTTCATTTTTAGGGTCGTTAAAAATATGTCACGTATTGAGGATATGATGCAAAAGATGATGAAGAGGTTTTATTCGAATGATGAAAATGTGAAGGAGATGCGAAATGACTTATCTGGTATTGATCAAAAAGTTGATGCCCATGCAGTGTCAATCAAGCATCTTGAGCAACAGATGACCCAATTGTCTACTACAGTAAACCCACATCAACCTGGAACACTTCCTAGCAACACCATCCAAAATCCAAAGAATGATGGGCATTGTATGTCAGTCACTACTCGAGGGGGTAAGCAGACCATTGATCCACATATGCCGTCTGGGGTTGAAGTCAAGGATAGTAAAAATGATGATGTGATTGAGGTAAATGGAGAGTCCGAGAATGCAACAGAGAATGAAATGGAGATAACCTAGAAAGTTGTTTCCATGCCTAGACCTCCACCTCCTTTCCCACAGAGGTTAGTGAAGAAGACTGAAGAAGGAAAAAACCATAGGCTTATTAGTATGATGAAACAGCTTTCCATCAATGTGTCGTTGATAGAAGCTTTGGAGCAAATGCCTGGGTATGCGAAGTTTATGAAGGACTTGGTAAATAAGAAGCGGGCCATAAGTTTTGAAGAAGGTGATAAATTGAAACATTGTAGTGCTATTGCTACAAGGTCCTTTGTGCAGAAGAAGGAGGATCCTCGTTCTTTCACTATGTCTTATACCATCGGGTTGCTATATTTTGCAAAGGCGTTGTGCAATTTGGGTGCTAGTATCAATCTGATGCCATTGTGTATTTACAAGAACTTGGGTTTAGGGGATCCAAAACCGACTATGATGCGACTGCTTATGGCCGATAGAGCTGTGAAGAAGCCCATTGGTGTGCTCCAAGATGTACTAGTGAAAATGGAGTCTTTTATCTTTCTAGCGGATTTTGTGATACTTGATTGTGATGTTAACTTTGAGGTTCCCATTATCCTTGGGAGACCATTCTTAGCCACTGGGCGTGCCTTGGTTGATATGGAGAAAGGGGGCAGATGAAGTTTCGATTGAATAATAAAGAGGCAACTTTCAATATCTGTAGGTCTATGAAGCAGAGTAGTGAGCTCAAATCGGTATCTATGGTGATGCATATTGTAGAGAGTGGTTCTGAGGTGTCTATTGAAGAGAGGTTGGGTGTTGATGCACTAGTAGCGGTAATGATAAACTTTGATGGTGATGGTATTGAAGACTAAGATGAATTGGTCGCCGCACTTGATAGGTTTGAATTTCGTTCAAAACCAAAGAGATTGGAGTTAGACATGAAGAATTGCGACTCTCCACCTGCTAGATCGTCTGTTGAAGAAGCTCCGAAATTGGAGCTTAAGGCTCTACAATCACATTTGAGGTATGTATTCTTGGGGAAAGGTGGTACTTTACCGGTCATCATTGCGAAAGATTTGAATGTGGCACAAGTTGAGGCATTGGTTTCCATGTTAAAGAGGTTCAAGTGAGCTATTGGATGGACTATTGCGGACATCATTGGGATTCCTCCTGGTATTTGTTCTCATAAAATTCAACTCATGCCGGATCACAAGCCTATTATTGAGCACCATAGAAGACTAAATCCGTCTATGCAAGAGGTAGTTAAGAGGGAAATCATCAAGTGGTTGGATGCTGGAGTTATTTATCCCATTGCAGATAGTAGCTGGCTGTGTCTTGTTCAGTGTGTGCCCAACAAAGGTGGGATTACTTTGGTACCTAATGAGAGAAATGATCTTTTTCCGATGCGGCCCGTGACTGGATGGAGAGTATGCATGGACTACCGGAAATTAAATGCTTGGACAGAAAATGACCACTTTCCTATGTCGTTCATGGATCAGATGTTGGACCGACTTGCTGGTAAGGGTTGGTATTGTTTCCTTGATGGTTATTGGGTTACAATCAAATTTCTATTGCTCCGGAAGACCAAGGGAAGACCACCTTCACTTGCCCTTATGGGACTTTTGCCTTCAAATGGATGCCATTTGGGTTGTGTAATGCTCCAATGACCTTCCAGCGTTTAATGATGTCGATATTTTTTTATATGGTGGAGGAAACTATTGAGGTATTTATGGATGATTTATCTGTGGTAGGTGACTCTTTTGATCGTTGTCTGGATCATTTGGCCGAGGTGCTTAAACGGTGTGAAGAGTGTAATATTGTGCTCAATTCGGAGAAGTGCCACTTCATGGTGAAAGAAGGGATAGTTCTGAGTCATCAGATCTCTGATAAGGGTATTGAGGTTGACAGAGCGAAAGTTTAGGTAATAGAAAAGCTTCCACCACCTATTTCTGTTAAAGGTGTTAGAAGTTTTCTTAGGCATGCAGGTTTCTATAGGAGGTTAATCAAGGATTTCTCCAAAATTGCACATCCATTGTGCAAACTGCTCGAAAAGGAGTATAATTTTGATTTTGATGATGCTTGTCTGAGAGCATTTGGAGAGTAGAAGGAGAAGTTAGTTACTGCACCTGCCATTATTTCACCGGATTGAGGACAACCGTTTGAGGTAATGTGTGATGCGAGTGGAGTGGCGCTTGGTGTGGTATTGGGACAGAGGCGAGAGAAGATTTTTCATCCTATTTACTATGCTAGCAAATCTCTAAATGCAGCTCAAAAGAACTATATAGTGACTGAACAAGAGCTTCTTGCGGTGGTTTTCACATTCGAGAAATTTTGATCCAACTTGCTTGGTACTAAGGTCATAGTGCATACTGGCCATTCTGCATTGAGGTATTTGATGGCTAAGAAGGATGAAAAACCGAGGTTGATTAGATGGGTGTTGTTGTTGCAAGAGTTCGATTTTATGGTGAAAGATAGAAAAGGGACAAAAAATCAGGTTGCCGATCACTTGTCCAGATTGGAGGAAGAAGCTATGCTCAGGCTTGGTGATAGGGATGAAATTAATGATGCTTTTCCAGATGAAAAAGTATTGGCTGCTTCTCATGATCTGATTCCTTGGTTCGCAGACTTTGCTAACTATTTGGCAAATGATCTGGTGCCATCAGATTTGTCTTTTCACCAAAGGAAAAAGTTTATGCATGATGTGAAGAAGTTCTTTTGGGATGAGCCTTACTTGTATCGTAGTTGTGCTGTGGGATTATTCGTTGTTGTGTGCCCGAGGTCGAGATGTTGAGTATACTAGAGGCGTGCCATGCATCGCTTGTTGGTGGGTATCATAGTGGTATTCAGACTACGCATAAAATTTTGCATTGTGGGTATTACTGGCCTACCATCCACCAAGATGCTCATGACTTCGCCAAGTCTTGTGATCGTTGCCAAAGAGAAGGAGGAATTTCAAAGAGGCAAGAGCTTCCTATGAATCCTATATTGGTGATAGAGTTGTTTGATGTATAGGGCATTGATTTTATGGGTCCATTTGTGAGTTCACATGGGATGAAGTATATTCTTGTTGCGGTTTATTATGTGTCAAAGTGGGTGGAAGCAATTGCGCTTCCCAATAATGAAGGTAAAAGTGTCACCACATTCTTGAAAAAGAATATCTTCTCCAGATTTGGTACACCTAGGACAATTATCAGCGATGGAGGTTCTCACTTTTGTAATAAGTTGTTCAAGGTGTTACTTGAGAAATAAGGTGTCCGCCATAATGTAGCCACTCCTTACCATCCGCAGTCTAGTGGGCAAGTTAAAGTGTCCAACAGAGAGATCAAGCAGATTTTGGCAAAGACTGTGAATGCTAATAGAACGAATTGGTCAAGGAAGCCTGATGATGCCCTTTGGGCATATCGCACCACATTTAAGACTCCCATAGGTATGTCCCCCTACCAACTTGTAAATGGGAAGTCTTGACATTTGCCGGTAGAGCTAGAGCATAAGGCTCTGTGGGTGCTAAACAAGCTAAATTTGGATTGGGGCACCTCATCGAATCAAAGAATGAGTGACATAAATGTGTTTGATGAGTTTCGCCTAAGAGCTTATGAAATTTTAGCCTTGTACAAGGAGAAGATGAAGAAGTACCATGATCAAGAGATTGAAAAGCGAGAATTTGTTGTGGGTGATCTTGTGCTTCTATTCAACTCTAGGTTGCACTTGTTTCCAAGCAAGCTCAAGTCCAAGTGGACCGGGCCATTCTTAGTCACGCAAGTGATCCCACATGGAGCGGTTGAGGTTGAGAACAGTGAGGGAACAAGGTTCAAGGTAAATGGTAAAGGATCAAGGTCTATCTGGGAAATGCGCAAAGTGTGCAAAAAGTTGGTGAGGCCTACTATCTTGATGAAGTCTAGGTAATCAAGAGGCATGCGTCGTGCCGCGATGCTAAATCAAGCGCTGCTTGGGAGGAAACCCAAGATGTACAATCTAGCCAACTATATGTTTTTTTTTTGGTTTAGTGGTTTTGTTTGTTTATTTGCTTTTCTGTGGTCCTTTAGGTAGGTGCTTTATTTTTGTTTTAGTGTTGGCTAGATATAGCATAGGGTCCGTGTCTAAAACGTGTCAAGAAAATGTAAAAAGAAAGACCTAATGGTTGCTACATGAGCAGGGACGAAAAGGAAAATCTGCAGAAAATGTCTGGTGCAGAGGTCTACGGAGACCATTGACGGTCCGTAGGTCAAACTACGGACCGTCAATGGTAGCCGTAGACCCCAGGTACGTTTCCTAAGTTTTTCTAAGTGTGTAACTGACCTACGGACCCCATCTACGATCCCTAGGATGACCCACGTATTGTAGACGGGGTCTCGTGGGTCCAAACCCTAGTTCTGCCTGACCCGACCCGGACCTTTTTTAAATAAAATCCCTCATTGTTTAAACATTCCCCCCATTACCAAAATTCCCCCAAACCATTTTAGTAACGCCCCCTCTCCTAAAATCCCTCCATATTACCACAATATCCCATTAATCACTCCACCTTCTTTCCCCCATGTTCCCAATTCACTCTCCTTTCCCCCAAATTCCTTCATTCCCTATTTACCAAAGGTTTCGGTGTCCGGGTTTGGTGAAAAAGGCAAGTAAGGAGTTGTTGGAAGTCTAAAGTCATCACACCATCACCCACTTCCTTTGCTTGTAAGGTAATCGGCTTCCCTTTACTTTGAATTCCGAATCATTGTTGTTATAGAAAGTCAGGAAGTGGATCTTGACCTTGGGTGTAAAATTGTATGTGTCCCGCATGAATTGTATGTTAGAAACACCCATGGGATGATAGATAGCGATTGTGTAGTCTTAGTAAGTAAATAACTTGGTGAAAATGTGGTCTAAATGAAAGTTTCGACTTAGGGTTCCTAACTTTGTATGCAATACATGTTGAAATATGAGTAATGGAAACCCTAGGGATGACGAACTATCATAAATTGTGTTGAAATGCATGATTAGACTTAGGATGAATGATTGAAGTTGTAAAAAAAATGGTTTCTAATTAAAGCATGTCTGATACCTGGCACATACCTGATCTGGACAACGCTTGTAAAGTGTTGCCTAAAATATTTCTAGCAATGCTTTTAAAGCATAGCCTTAGTTTTTTTCCTTTTGACTACAGTAATATTGTCAATACTTATAAAGCGTATTGTTTAACGGTATAGGCTACACTTTATAAGTGTTGCCATTATTACATAATTAGCAACACTTATTTACACATATGATTACACTTTTGAAGTGTGCTATTTTTGTAATTCTAAAAGCAACACTTGATAAGTATGGACTTATAATTATCTTAAAATTTTCACCAAAATATTGTATTATTTCCCATATATTAAACTCTCCCTCCAATTTCTAATTGGCCCAAAAAAAAACACACTCAATACAAACATAAAAACGTTTTTCCCCAAACCATTTTTTTTGTTGGTCTTTTCCTAAAACACTACTCAAAAATTAAACCATAAACCCTAGTTTCTCTCCTTCTCAATTTGACCCAAAAATTCTCCAGTTTCCTTATCAATGGAATGTGCCGATTTCCCTAATCCTTCTTCACCTTTGTCCTAGAGATGGGAGAAATAATTTGAAGGATTTCAAATTTAGAGGAATCAGAGAATCTACAAGTAGTGGCGATGAAGATAGATTCAGTCACACGATGAATATCTCAGCCTTTTTCTCGTCTAGGCTTGTCAAGGTAACATACTGTGCTAGAGTTATTTGTTTCCTCAATGCCAAATGTGTCGTACAAAAATTAAAGGTTTACTTTGTGGGTGGGGGTTCTAGCTCAAGAGTTATGTGGCTATATTGAAAGTTGAGTTTATGATGTTAGTTGTTCTTTTGGTCCCTTCGTTTAACAATACCTATACCCTGGTTTATTTGGACCCCTGTCTTTTGAGATATATGTAAATCATTTCAAGCTTGTGGATGCTTTCATGGACATGGAATTGTTGAGCTGTTACATTAATCCTAGATTGCTGATAACACACTTGGTTTTTGCCACTTTGAATTTTCTCTGAACAAAAGAAACAGAAGATAAGAAATTTGTCTTGAGGCTTCTAGATTTGTGTTCAAATTACAATTGCCCTTGTTAAAATAGGCTTTCCCCACAATCAAAATATGCACATTACTTATTTAATTTTCCAAACATGGGATACAAGTCTGCAGGTTCAGTTATGCCCTAATTATTTTTATACTTTTGTACCTTGTGGTCAATGGAGCATGAAAAAAATCTTATGAATGAATTGATTGTAATGTTATTTCTTTGAATTTATCTGATATGTGATTTATCTAATGGCGTACTGGTGAGTGTGCCTTCTTTTGTTTGGGAAAAATCCTTTCAGGGAACATATTTGCATCATAATAAAATCAAGGCTTCCCAGGGTATCAAGATAACCACCCAGGTATTATCCACTACTTGTAAATATGTAAGCTCATTGTTTGTCAGTCTTAGGATCAAGCTTAGGAAGTCTATTGGGTAGGAAACTTAATGCAGAGAGTCAGAGGTGGATTTTATTTTGACTGATCTGTTGTTAGAAAATGTATGTATTTTGAATCTGAGATTAGTTTGTTGTTAAAATCAGATGATGCTATGTTTGGGTTCTAATTTCCTTTTAATTAAAAATAAAATTAGCATTAGTTTTTCTAGGATCAATCCAGCAGAGTAGGGTGTCATCTACTGGATATAACTTTTGAGTCCTGATTAGTGTTGGAAGTCAAATAACTTTTCGTAAAGATTTGGAGGAAGCTTCATAATTGCATGAAAAATCTATCTCTTTGCACGTACATCTCTTTCCTTTTTCTATTTTTTCTTGTCAGGAAACCAACCAATGCACTTGATGTCTCATGTTCAACAAATATGGTGAAATTTTTGCAAGAGCATTGGAAGGTTATTCTAATTTGGGCACATATAGTCTCTTCTTTCCTTTTTGTTCTATTCATGATGTCCCTGATCATAACAATTCTGTTCATAATTTCTAATTTCCTAAGTCGGATATTTTTTGATACTTTTGAGAAAAAAATTATTGGAATAGTTGTACAAGTACCATCCTATTTTGACTTGGAATAGTTGTAAGAAATCCAATGGTTGTTCTTGTGTACTTTGTTACTTCAGTGAAATTTGACTTGGAAGTTCAACTAGCGAGCCATAACCTTTCAGTCCATTGCATGGGTGTATTGACATTTTCTTCTACTGATGTGTGATGCTTTCACTATTTATTATATGACTATTGATTTAGTGGTGGTTTTCCATGAATAAGTGAGATTGGGAGCTTTCTCCTTCCCCCCTTGTTTCTTTCTATTCTTGTTCAAGGCTTTGAGTATGCGATTGCTGGCACTAGTCTATATGTTGTGGGGCCTGATGATAATGTGGAAGACATCAACGAAGCAGCTATGGAAGATATGAAGTCAGTGATGAGCAGCAGAATCGAGAAAAGTGGAGAGGGAGTATATGTTCAAGCAACTACACTTGGATCATTAGAACCCAGAAGTAAACATACCTGTCAGTGGGATTGGCATAGGTCCCGTGCATAAAAAGGATGTCATTAAAGCTAGTGTTATTCTTGAGAAGAAGAAAGAGTATGCAACCATCTTGGCTTTTGATTTTAAAGTGACACATGGAGCTCAGGAACTTTCAAATGAACTTGGTGTCAAGGTTTTTATGGATGATATTATATATCACTTATTTGATCAGTTTAAAGCTTACATTGACACTATCAAGGAAGAAAAAAAGAAGGAAGTTGCTGAAGAAGCAATCTTCCCTTGTGTGCTCAGATCGTACCAAATTGTGTCTTCAACAAGAAGGATCCAATTGTTCTGGGAGTTGATATTCTTGAGGGGATTGTCAGGGTATTAACTTTTCTTGTCGACTGTCTCATATTCATAGATCTCATTCACCAGCTTAATTATAAAAAAAGGAAAAATTAAAGATAATGGAATCTCTGCATTTCATTCGGGAAAAACTAGCTTTTGTGCACATCAACAATACAAATAAGAATAGATAATCAATATTTAATGGGTTGTGATGATATTATCAAATTTTCTCTAATTTAATGCTTCCATTAGGTTGGGGAAAGGGGTTTTGATTACTCACATTGATTTCTCGTTAAATGTGTAACTTCTTTATGTATGACCTTGTTTGAGACAACTCGTCTAACTTAAACAAACTTATGGACACTAATTTTTTTTTTGGTTGATAAGGTAAGTTGTTATCAAGAAGATGCCATGGATACAAAATTAGATGTGCTAGCTCCTATCAAGATGTTTTGAAAGGGTCGGGGAGCTAGCCAAACACCAAAAAGGGAATAACCATGTTAAGGGCCAGTCTAATGTAAGGGAGCTCACAAAATCTGGAAAAACAACTTTAGCAATTTGTTTAGAGTTGACACTACATCAAAACATTTTGTTGTTTCAGCTTTCTAAAGGTTCTAGCTCTCAACAACATCCTTTTGAGACACTCTTTTTAAGATTTTACATTGGTGATATATAAACATCTATGATTGTGTTTTTATTTGAGCAGAAAGATTGAGGAGCTTGAATTGAAGAAGAAGCAACAAGAAACCAAAGCTATTGAAACTTCAAGGAAAGCTATTCCATCAATGGTATTTATTTCCAAAAGACAAAAGTTTGTCATTTGAGTGGTTTCCAAATTAATACTTAACCCGTTTGGTAATTATACTTCATGTTCTGTTTCTGTGGCAGGAAAAGTGCAAGAAACAATTAATGATAGCCAATTCAGATTTCATGGAAAAAATGGAGGTATTCTAATTAATCAACCTATATGTATGTTATTGCCTTGAATGTGGAATTAGATGCAACTCACACTTACATAGTTTCATATTATGTTGTAACTCACATTTGAGATACCTAACTCAATCATTTCTGATGTCTCTAATCTAATCCATCAAAAATGCACTATTTCCCCTCTATGGTTCTCTGAGTTCTTATTTCTTGTTAGGGTGAAGGGGAAAGGGAGAGGTGGGGCTTAATTATGTTTGATTAGTGAGGAAGTAAAGAGATTCATGGTACTATAGGATATGCATGTTACTGTAGGAGTTGTGATATTTTTAGTACTAGTAATTTCTATCGACTGTTAAATGTTAATTGGGTGATGAATACATGATAAGTTTCTGAACCTGGTGTCTAAACTTGAAGAAAAAGATTAGGCGATCACAACATTTATGTTGTCGGCTGAACAATTTATTGAAGTTAAGAAAAAGGAAGTGAGAAACAGGGAGTGCAAGCAGTAGATGTAGCAATGGAGAGATCAAATGATCAAAGCAAGGAGTTAACAACAATTAACCCCAACAAAGCAAAAAATACTCCCCCAGCAGCTGAGGGAAAAACTGCCAAGATACAGAGGCTTAAGAGTGGCTTTAGACTGTGCAAACCCCAGGGTAGTTTCCTTTGGCCAAACATGGTTCGCAAGAGTTGTGGGTGTAACATGTCCCCTCAGGTTATGGTCCAGGTTGAAGATCTTCAAATGGTCCAAACACCACCCTCAGTCTCTTCTTCTACTGCCATAGCTCCTCCTTCATTGCTTCTTTACACTAATAATTTTCATAACAACAACCCAGCATCCCCTGTCAAACTTGTCCCTGAAAGACGAGCCGTCACTATTACTGTCTCCACCATATCTAGTGAAACTTGCTATGAAGTTGGGGATAATATGATGAACTACTCAACTGGAAACAAGACAACTACTCTCATCAACTTAAATGATGTCCCTCATAAGTTGGTGAAGGATTTCTCCATGCCCCAATATCAAGACAAACTATAACCACAACAACTACCGTCACACCTCATATGAGTACCATGCATCCTATCTCCAGATCTCTCTCAGTCTATACTCAATCTAATTAAATATTTATGTTCTTGATAATTGAATGCCACTTTAATTCTCTATGTATGTTACTAAAGACATTTTCCTCTCCGGTGAAGGGAGTCAAAATGAGTAAAGCACGACAAGATTCAGGGGATGACAGGGTTAGCCAGGTTAGCATCAGCAGGAAGGAGTACGGTCATCAACAAGCAAGCAAATGTTGTTCTTCTTCTGCCACATCCTTGCCGCAGGGAGCTACAAGTTGGTTAGTTTTGGATACTCCAAGAAACACTGCCTCAGATGAGTCCATCATTTAGGGGAACTAAATAGATTACTTGTAGTAGTAACTAAGACTATTAGGTCCTTGTTTCTAAGCATAAGTTGAAGATGCTATTTTTTTCTGGCATCAATCGAATTGCTTTTCTAGTGGATGTTTGCTTACCTTCTAATGGTATCGATAGGAATATATATCACACGATAAGTGTATGTTTAATTCTCAGTATATTCGTGTTCCCTATTCCATGTAATAGAAAAATTGGTCTGATGTTTTTTTCTTTTCATAGTTGAATTATATGACTAATTTTATCATAAACTATGGTTGCTACTTACCCAATAGTATTGAGCCTATGGAAACACATTTTTGTTGTACTCCTTGTGATAAAACTTATGGATTGAGAACATTTGCAGGATGCGTGGAACATATTGCAGATACCATAAGAACGTAACCAATTTACTGTATATTAAGTCTGCTTGGTTGCTTGCTCCGCCCTCTCCATGTTCTCTTTAACTGAAACTAGCCTTGAAAAGATAATCTTTCTTAGTTGTCCACTGCCTCACTCTTTTTTTATCCTATCTCAAGGGAGTTCAGTTCCCCGAGGATGAACAAGCAAGACTACAAGGCTACTTCCCTGCCTATAAATGTCACATCATAGTATGCTTGCCGCAGCATAAGATACCTATCATATGATAAGATTGATGGCGGAAGCCCATACGTACCAATTCATCTCTTTAAAAGATACTTGATTTACTAGTGAAAGAAAATAATAAACTGATGTGTTTCTGTTACTTCTTCCTTTAGAAAACATCTACGAAAAACTCCTCAAGCATGAGGGCTGAACTCAAAGGCGAGTGAGTGATTACCTTCTCAACCTCTTTAACTGAGTCATTTTTATAATGAGGATATAGAATATGAAAATAACGAACATGGTTTCTTTCTAATGTTTGATTTGTTCAACATGGTTTGTTTCTGATTTTTAATTTTATTTTGAATGTGTAGGGAAGTGTCGGCAATCAATTCGATTGATTGAGGCAGATGATGAAGAGTTTTTGAACTATTGTAGAAGTTTGAATATATTATATTTGATTTTGTAAAATTTATTGATAGTACATAAAGTATTGCTTTATAAGTATGTGTAAGACAAGGCAAATTGTTTTTTTTATGTTTATTGCAAATCTATACAGTTGAATTATTTATTAGCTAATTTAATGCTTATTTATTGTACAACAGTATACTCATTTTTCAATTAATTTTTTTTTGCATCTAAATATTTTTATAGCCAAAATAACATTGCAACCCTTCAAAGGTGTTGCCATCGGGACACTAATTGCATAGCTTATTAATTGGAAATCGTCATATGTATATTGGCAAAGACTACACTTCAAAGTGTTGTTGTAGATAAGTTAGAAAATGCTACGCTTCAGAAGCGTAGCCAATAAGGAAGCAAAGGCTACGCTTAAAAGTGTAGTTGTAGGAGATAGAAATGTTGTTGTAAGAGGTTATGCAAAGCGTGGCCTTTTTACATTATAGGACACACTTTTGAAGTATAGCTGATAAGACAACACTTGAAAAGAGTGGCCTAAAGTCTAAAGTTACACTTCTTGAGGCCACCCCCAGAAAAGCGTAGCCTAAAGTTGAAAACTGTAGCCTTTGATCAAAGGCTACATTTTTTGATAGTTTAGGCCATACTTTTCTAGGGTGGTTGAAGGCATAAAATGTTGTAGTACACGGAGGTGGACTACGGTCCGTAGGTCAATCTACGGGCCATTTTGCACATCTATGATTCCCATTAGAGCTCAACTTTTTGGGACCTCTGACCTACGGAGGGGATCCACGGACCGTAGATACCCACCGTATGTGGCCACTAAAGCCACTGTCTGATTATTTTTTTCGTGAGGTCCGTTCTTTGTTCTAAATTTTTTTCCAGTGTGTGATAAGTTTATATTGGTACTAATTCTCCCTCCAAAGGTACCATGGATCCAAAGAAAGCTCTAGTTGTCAAAGGTAGATCCAAATCAACGGCACCAACCCATCGGCTAATCAACGAGGAAACTGATGCTGAGAAAGACCCCGAATATGTCCCTCCCACTGGGAAGACATCACCCACAGCACCCCAGGCTACTCAGAATCAATCCAAGCATGTGGTTCCCGATGTAGACACTGTCTCCCAGTCTGATGAGGAGGATACACTAATCGGATCACCAGATGGGTCTGCTTCCGGTTCTGAGTCCGCCTCTTCTTTGAGGTCTGCTACTGGCTCCGCCACATGCTCGAGTTCATATGATAGGGCTGCCTCGTCTGATGAGGTGCCACCAAATAGCGACCCTGCACCGATTACTGAGGAGCCCAATAGATGGTGCGTGGAGGGTTAATGAAAGATATACATGGATGCCTTGATGTTAAATGAGAAGAGAAAGAAAGCCCGGCTGAACACTGAGGAGCGCAGAGTTCTCACGGAAAGCCTACACACCATACCCGACATCCACCAGCTCTATCAGAAACACAAATGCGAGTAAATGGATTGGAGCCCTGAGACCTATAGCGAGGAGATAGTAAGAGAATTATGTGCCTTCTATCCTGCCACACTCCGTGGTTCCATTGACAAGAGATCCAAGTCCACATCCCAGGACCTTCTCATTTCCACTCTAGTCCGAGGCTTTTCCGTGGACATATCGCAGATCACCATCAGCTGATTCCTCTACGGTCCGGGCACCAAGTGGGCACTCAACACCGCCAAATTTGACTACCGGTGGGACATTGTGAGGAGTGGAGCGTTCCAGCGGAATGTAGAGCAGAGGGCGGGCGTATTACTTTGGCTATCTAGGCACATAGTTTTGGATGGAGAGCATGCTGAGTGGGTCAGCACACCGCACTTGGGTATTCATAAGGCCACCTTTAATTTGGTGGCCAAGTTATTCTGGCTGTTGGTGCGGAAGAGGGTATCACCATCTAAGGTTGATAATGCGCTTACTTGGGATAGAGCAGTGATGGTTACGACCTTGGTAGCTGGGTTCGAGATCGACTTTTCCCGCATGCTGTTGGCAGAGATCCATGAGAGGGCATTCAGGACCACCACCACTTTAACCTTTCCGTGTATGATTTTCTAGTGGTGCAGGGATTTTGGGATGCCTATCTAGCATTGTGACACTTTGATACAGGCGACAGGGACCCTTGATATCAACCTTAATTGGGGTGAGGCCAACATAGCTTCCCCACGACGTGGTCCACAGATTGAGGTGCCGCCATTAGGAGAAGATTTAGTAGTTAGTGTGGAGCAGATGCAGGGTGCTGACCCTGCCCCTCCAGCCCACACTGATGATTGATGTGAGGTCAAAATACATATTTTTAATCATTATTTCCTCACATTTATTATTTATATTTGTCCTTTATGAGCATAAAATTTATGGATTGTGCTAAATTGTGTATTTTATTTGTAGGATTAAATTTATGGAAAAATGAAGAAGTTTGGAGCTAAAACTAATTAAAGATGAAAAGTTGAAGAAGGAAATCAAGCAGGCAGCTTAATGGATTAAATAAAATAAAATAATATATTTAT
>JAJOOO010004020.1:0-44720 GCA_029582685.1 Solanum piurae | reverse complement strand
TGCATCCCTTTCAGCTGTCTCTTTACTTCCGTGCCTGAACATCTTTCCTGCAAAATATGATAAAAACACATAAAAACCAATACTAAAAGGCCCTAGACACACACAACTTGTAAGTGAAATTTATTAGAAATACCGTAAACTCACGGTATATCAGGCCTATTTTCTGCTACCTGGACCTGCTGGCAACAAAAATCTTGGGGTTGAAACCCATTTTCGAGTTTCCCAGAATTGTATATAGTTTTTGTATACATTTTTATATTGATGTATAACAGCCCCTGTTCCTATATATTATATGTATACGGACGTATACAATCTTCTTCTTTTTCAGCATGTGTTTCATCCCGATTTTGACATGTTCATCGATTCCAAAGGGTGGCCGACTCGAAGGAAAGAGTTTGAGTCTTTATGGATCTCTCAAAATGCGGAGAAAGAAAAATAGGAGTTCATGACGAACTCGAATAGATTTCACATGCAAACATAGGATAATAAGAAGTTAGGATCGTTAAAATCAATAACTAAATAAAGCAGCCATTAACTATAAATTGATACAAAAAAAAATGCAAGAAGGACTGGTAGGAATCTCATGGAAGAGAAAAATAAATGAAACCAAACAAATCTCCAAGGGAAGAAATTATGATTGACCCAAACTTAGATAATTAACACAACTGCGATGAACTCACTTTAAAGTTGAGACAAACAAAATTGTAAACTAAGTTGCTGCCAACAAATCTTTAATACAAAAATTTTTTTTTGAAGAAAGGACCAATCTACTAATCGGAGAACATGCAATCTATGGTGAAGAAAAACTATTATGTAAGCTAAATGAGAGAAATAAAACTAATATAATCTAACTAACAAAACCATATGCTAAAAATTCTATGCTCCAATTTATCAAGAAAAAGGGTAAGGGACTCAGTTAATTAATCCTAACATTAGACTCGATCATAAAAGATTAGCAAGAAATGATACTGCAATAACAGAGCAAAGCTGAACTGAAACAATATAGCAAAACTGAACTGAAACAATATCGAGAAATACACTAAATAATCTGAAACAACAAGCAATGACCAACAAAAATCAGAATGGGTAAAACAACGCTTCTCATGATTGAAATCGATATCACCGAATCTAACATGAACAAATGAGGTTAAGAGAAATCTAAATCTTGAAAAATAGGCCGATAACAAGTAGACGGACACTTAAACAACATGAATGCACATAATTGAATCAAGCATGATACTCTAAGCAATAAGACAAACATGAGCTTAGAAGATGGAGGAAGAAAAAGTTACTGCCTCCCACAAACAATAAATAATGTCACATATAAACTCCATATCGACTAGCTTTAAGATTGTACCCTTGTTTTTGAAAAGAAAAACGCCATTAACAAAAGCCAAAAAACTGAGCCCTTGATGCTTAAGACAACGAAAACAGAGAGTACAGATTCGACCACATTCTGGCAAGCTTCGAGAGTAAAGATTAACACCAAAATAAAAACAAACTCAACCAAAGGAAACAAAGAAACAACACCACTAGATGCACAACGACTAAAACTCTAGTCAACATTAAGACTGAATCATGGAAAATGATTAAGGACAGACATATTTCATATCACACACATCAGCCACCCAATGGCATCTAGCAGCAAACAACCACAGAACGAGAATTTTACGGCATTGGAAAACATCACATCGAAATAGAAGAAGAGACGAGGAGAATATTATGAAGGAGGAAGCATTACCTTTCTTTGGGCAGCGACTGGGACAACAATGATTTTGAGACGACTGACCTCCACCACCACACGAGACTTTGCCGAAAAGCTTGGATGCAAGCTTCAAGAGCAAAACTTCAAAAAAACTCGCACCTTAAAACTCTTTTACTATCTAAGTCGATTCATAAATCAATATTTCTCTCTGCTTCTCTTCTACCTCTCCCACTTTTTCCTCACCTTTAACAAAGAAGAAGAAGAGGGGGTTATTTATAGAGGAATTTGAGGGCCGAAAAATGGGGGGAAACGGGAGGATTTTGGATGGATTTAAAATTTGAAATTCGAATTCCCTTTGAATAAGATTTAACCAGTTGGAATTAGTACAAACTTCAAACGGATTGATAATGGAGGCCGTCCGATCCTGGGAGGAAGGACGATGGAGGCGCTGAGACGCAAACATCTGGCTCGATTGAGAATATTCTTCGTACGGAAGGATAAGGGAGAGAGGAGAGGGACTCGGGCTCGATTTGGGTCGGGTTCGCGTCTGGATTCGGGTTTTGCTCACTGGGCTGTTGCGTTCACAGTGGAGAGGAAGAAGAAACAGGCATGGGTCGTTTTGGTATATTGTACGCTACTGTTGTTGTATGTATTGTTTGTTGAATGGGTTGGGATTGGAAAGTTGCCTGTAAAGAATTGGAAATGGGCTGAAATAAATTGCTATTTGGTCTGGGAATTGAGGGAATTGGGTATGAGTTTCTAAAATAAAAAATGGGCTAAAGGATTGTTGTTATAGCCAAACAAAGTTAAAGATCTAACCAAATTGAATTAGTTTAATAAATTCGGCAAGAAATTAGATAGGACGAATTAATATAAATTAATTAATGAACTTCTTACTCTTAACGAAATAAAATAATTAACTTAATTATAGACTAAATAATTTAAAATACAAACTATTATATAACTAAACTAATTAACCAAATATTTAATAAAATCTTTTGAGACTATTTTCGAATATTCATAAACTATACTAATTATATACAAAATTATATAAAACATATATATTGTTTTAAAATTATAAAAAAAAAGTGACAACTATTTAAAATAACTTGGAAAATATTTTAAATTTTATAAAGTCAATTATTTCAAATCGTTTTGAAATTTAAGAAGCTTGATGGTTAATTTATATTGTGGAGGTCCAAAATTGGGTGTCAACAACTGTCCCTCGTTTGACTTGGATTGATGAAAGAAATTCGAGGCAAATGAAATTAACGAATCCAATTTTGACCGACCACATCTTTGTCCTTTAGAAAAAGGATTTTGGTACGAACTTTAGGAATTATGGCCGAACCCCATAAATAAGTTTCCTACATATCTCAGGCTATATGAGAATTCAGGCCACTTGTAGTTCGATACGCTTGACTTTAACGCACGATTTTGAAAGAATTCAAAAGATATCTCGATATCGAATTATGAAGGGACCAGAGTGCTCGAGAATAAGAGTTAAGAGCACACATCAGAATACAGCTGAGTTTTCAACATTGATCCCGCCTACATATCCCCTAAACCTTAGGAATCAGGCTGTTTGTAGTTCAAACTTGATCGATTGAAAATGAAATATGGTATGCTAAGATAACTTTTGGTTCTGAAAGAGTGACAAATAAGTCGAGTATTAAAAAGAGGCTTGCAACCTCTTAGCCATGAATGTGGTGCACTTCACACCCATAATTAAGAATTTACACAGACATAATTTCCAAAGTTCTTGGTGTATTGTCACCCGGATTGAAAAGTTGCATCCGACGAGAGTGAAAAGTTTCCAGATGCGAAACTGAAACTAAAAAAACTTCAAGAAAAACCCACATGCCTTCTAATAGGGGTGTGGTTTGATTGTGGTGGAAGTCGCTCCTCAGCTTGCGTCCTAAGAGGTTGATACTCCTCTTTGGACTATGTCCCAGTTTGCTGCTAAGAAAAAGTTTCACGTTATGTTGCATCCTTGTTAATGTCGTCCGCACCTGTGGTTGAGAATTTATCCTCTTAGATGCTCTCGACAAAGATTGAAATAAACTTGTAAGTAGAAACTATAATTGGAAAAAATGGTAGCATCTCTTACGATGCTTTTCAATTACTCTTGCTGTGAAAGAAGTCACATAAGTATGTTCAGTATATATCTGCACACTCAAAGTAAATGATCAATAAACATAGTGCTGCTTTTTCTAATGGTTTGAGTAAAAAAATAAAGAAAGATCATTCATATAACAAATGAGTATATCTTAAATGGATAGGCATAAACATCTTTTTCAACTAGATAAGAAAACAAAGAAGTATTGAGAGTAAAAGATAATGGATACCGCTTTCGAACACAGTATGTCCATTACAACTCATGATTTGCTGAGGATTTGGAGATGTCGTTGCTTGTTTTTTGCATGGCAAACTCCGGTGATCTCTGCAACGAGCTAGATGACTCAATGATTATCCAACTATAACGAGGTGGATGGCTCGATGATTATTCAACTATAATGAGGTGGATAACTCGATAATAGTCCAACTGTAACAAGGTGGATGGCTCGATAATTATCCAACTGTAACGAGGTGGATGGCTCGATAATATTCCAAATGTAACAAGGTGGATCACTCGATGATTATCTAACTGTAACGAGGTGGATGACTCGATGATTATCCAACTGTAACGATGTGGATGGCTCGATGAATATTCGCTCCTCAACTTGCGCTAAGGAAAAGTTCCACATTGTGCTGCATGTTTTCTGAAGTCATTTGCACCGTATTTGGAAAATTTTATGACTTCAGCCTCCGTCGGTTTTGACGCAGTAGATGATGACTTGATATGATGCTATACTGATGATGACTTTCTCGTCAGTGCTATATTGATGATGATGCTTCATTGATAGGGTGATGATGCTTCATTGGAAGGATGATATTGATGTTCCTCTAGGTGATGACGTTGATGCTTCATTGATAGGATGATGATTCTTCATTGATGATCCATCGGCAGAATGATGTTGATGCTCCATTGATAGGATGATGATTCTTCGTTGATGATCCATTGGTAGGATGATGTTGATCCATTGATAGGATGATGATGCTTCGTTGATGATCCATTGGTAGGATGATGTTGATCCATTGGCAGGATGATGTTGATCCATTGGCAGGATGATGTTGATCCATTGATAGGATGATGATGCTTCGTTGATGATCCATTAGTAGGATGATGTTGATCCATTGATAGGATGATGATGCTTCGTTGATGATCCATTAGTAGGATGATGTTGATCCATTGGCAGGATGATGATATTCCATCGATAAAATGACGATGGTGTCCATCTGGGTGGTAGTATTAATGCTATATTGATAGGATAATGATCCTTCATTGATGATCCATTGACAAGATCATGTTGATAATCCATCGATAAAATAACGAGGATGTCCCTCTAGGTGGTGGTACTATCTCATTTGATAATACTGCAAAATGTCCTTCTGGGTAATTCCCATTACCGCGTCTGATATCGACGTGCTTTGTAAATATCCTTCAAATGTTCTTGATGCTGAAAAATGTATTTGATGTTACGGTAGATGTTTGTACATCTTGAGAGCGATGTTTTCACTTGCTCATGCTTTGCTGGAGATTTGAACGAGGTGTCGTTACTCATAATTTGAATTGTTTCTTTCTTCTGAAAAATTTCAATGACTTTCTTGCATTCACAGAAAAGTTGTCAATTTTGGAGAGCTCCTCTCCCTTTTGACTTCTCCATATTCATTGAATGGAGGAATATGATGGTCTTGAGGCAAACTTATAGACCTGCATCCACAGAAAAATTATTAGTTTTTAAAACAAATTGATCTGTGTTGAGTTCTTCAATTGCTTGCTCCTTGTCTTGCTATCTTCGGTTGATCACTCCGATCTCTTGCTTCTCGATAGACATAAAATGAAATTATACAAAATATTTAACATATCAAAAGCCTAAAAAGAGGATTTTCAAAAATCACTGTCCAATGTAATGTCACGCATAGCAAAAATGAACGTCCTGATCCAATAGCTTGTTCTGGAGAATTCAAAAATTCTTAAAGCTTGGGAAATTTCTGACACGGTCCTCCAGAAATCTACTATAATTGAAAGGTTTTGTAATCTACTCTAAAATCCCTATACGTCTAAGATTGTTGTAGTTGACTATGAACTTTAACGATGTCAGAGATCATTTGAAGTTAGCTTTAAACTTCTAATATGCTCAATATATTCGAAATTTACTAAAAACTTCTAGTGATGCTTGAAGGAATTTTTGAGGCCATCATAAAAAATTTCTGTCCCAGTTAGATGTCTTGGGGTATCTCAAACTGTTGAAATATGACTTGTAGAATATTTTAGGCCCTCTCAAAAATTCTATCCCAGTTGCGATTCTCAATGTATCTTTAGTCTTGACTTGTTGTAGAGATCCTCTTCTTGAGAATTTTTGAGTCCCTCTCAAAAATTCTGTCCCAGTTTCTATTGTAAAGAAAAATAAAAATCATATGGGAGATATGATTGATACGTTGTGGCGCCTACGTATCCCGTTGAGGCAAAAATTAGGTCAAACGTAGTTCCCCTCTCGAGGATTAACGAAAAAGAAAATTTGATAAGGAAACGACTGAGGCCGACACAGGCCACCTACGTATCTCATTCTTGATAATTCAGGTCAAACGTAGTTCATTACAAAAGATAATTTTCTAACTACAGAACATACGACGATTACAAATAAACGATGCGATTACTGGGAAAGAAATAAAAGAAACTCTGAATCTTCGAATATAATAGCTCTTGACAGTATCTGAGTCGA
The DNA here is from genome assembly GCA_029582685.1 of Solanum piurae. Classification (NCBI taxonomy): domain Eukaryota; kingdom Viridiplantae; phylum Streptophyta; class Magnoliopsida; order Solanales; family Solanaceae; genus Solanum; species Solanum piurae. Next base: position 38,189 of record JAJOOO010004020.1, on the reverse strand, counting down.
TTGACAACTTGAGATGAATGTCTATGTTCAACCACGACATCTGATCAAACAAATGCATTGATGTATCTTCTAAGTAAACTGTTGAGTTCTCTTTTCCGAACTTTTTTCAGATGGACCCGAATTGTGACTTCTTTGACACATTCATCCTTTTCTAGATTTACAGTTTCTGTCTCATCTAGATTCGACTTACCCTGAGTCTCAAACTGTTTCCAAATCTTTGACAAGGTGTTCAAATATCATGATCTCCTCGTCGTACTCTTCAAGCTCACTTTGTTCATTCAATTTGTCACATGACATGATATTGACAAGTTTAAAAAAATTATTTTTACTAAAATAAAAAACAAAGACTGTTAGATAGAAAAATAAAGCAAGCAAAAAAAAATTCGCAATAGAAGAGACTTTCATTGAAAACAAGGAAATACGAACTTTGGCCATTACCATGAGTCATTTTGCCTTTTTCAAAACATTACAAGGAAAATTAAAACTTAAACAAGTAAAATTTCATAAAGGGTGGGTCTCAGGCCTCTTTCGGGCTACCACCGATTTTAGAAATAACATAAAATTCATCTTTGTCTATCAAGATGAGCAAGGAATCAAGAGCAGAGTGAAAGTACAATTAACAACTTGCTCCATTGGCTCGACATCTCGTATGCCTGGTGTCTCGATCATCCTCTTGGGCGCAGTATCACCTTCTTCAAAAAGATCCCCAATTCCTTCTCCAAGACCGTTATCATTGGCATATTTCTCTACCATAAAGGACTGGCATAAATGAGGCAATGACTTTGGCGAAACATGATTAATCCCCTTCTTGTTCTGACCCTCTCTTGACACGGAAGCAAAATCTTGATGGGGTGTCATGCTCGTAAAATTGAGTTTCTCACTTATGCTCGGAGAAGCTACAACTTTCTCAAGGTTGTCAGGACCAGTTGGATTTATCGCCTTTACCATGCATGCACCACTCATCCTCCATCTCTATCATATTGATAGTGACACTTCCATAGTTCGGCAGAGGATTACTGTTGATGTTGGGTGTAGTGGTCCTGACCACTTTCTAGTCGATCAAGTCCTAGATCTTGTGCTTCAAATTAATACAGTCTTCAGTATCATGCCCAACACTGTTGGAATGATTCGCACACCTTTGATCAGCTCGTTAAAATTGGAAGCTAGTATCAACAGGCGTGGGCCTAATTGGATGAATAAAACTTGCCACAGTTAATCGCTCAAACAACTTTGTTCGACTTTTAATGAGCGGCGTAAAATTTCGAGTAGGTTTCTTCTTGAATCTTGGACGAGGAGGATCATAATGGCCTTGTTGAGGGGGAGGTACTTGGAAATAATTTGAAGCATTTTGAAGGGGAGGTGCTTGAAACTTTTGGTCGATCATGGTAATAGTGAATCCTCCACGATTCAGCAGTGAATTACCATTGGCATTGGAAGTGGCAATTTGAAGAGTGACCATTCTTTGATCAATCAAGTCTTGAATTTTATGATTCAAGTTGATGCAATCCTCAGTGGTATGCCCAGCACCTCCTGAATGGTAAGCACAATGATGATCGGGCCTATAAAGTCTGGAATTGACATTGACATTTTTGGATCAATTGTTCGTATCTGACCAACCACTTTCAATCTCTCAAAGAGTTGGGTTTGACTTTCAACCATAGGAGTAAAGACTCGAGAAGGTTTCTTCAAAAACTCCTGACAAGAAAGATTGTAATTATTTCGTGAAGATGTAGGTACTTGGCGGTAACTTGGAGGATTTTGGCGAGTAGGTGCTGGTATTTGGATATTTGAGTATTATGGAGCTCGGTAGCTAGGAGAGGCATTTGGGTAATTTGGCAATAGAGCTTGGTAATTGGATGATTTGGTGGTGGAGTTTGGTAATTTGGTTTGATGGGGTAAAGATTTTGTGGAACTAAAGGGTAGGTTTTGGATGGTAAAGGCTTTCGACCATTGAGACTGGCATGCCTCTTTGATTTTTGGCTCGATTCAAATGAGATAGAGGAAACATCTTCCCTTTTCCTTCTTAATGGCCCCGAGGATTCATTTTTGGGAGTCATTCGAATGATTTTTCTGGTTTTGAGACCGTCTTCAATAGCTTCACCAATTTTGACTATCTTACTGAACTTTCCTCCTAAAATGAACAACACCCTATTGTAGTACTCCAGATCTTGAATGCGCACGAAGAATTCTATAATCTCTTTTTCGGTCATGGGAGGCCTAACCCTTGCAATCTCTCTTCTCCAACAGTAGGCATACTCTTGATAGCTTTAAGTAGAATTCTATTTGATTCTCTCCAAAGAGTATCGATCGGGAATGAATTTTACATTGTAACCAAACCTTTTAATGAAGTCTTTAGCCAAAGCGTTCCAACTTTGCCACTGCTTGATTTTTTTAGAAATAAACCATTCCAATGCTTCTCCTTTAAGACTTCAACTAAAGAGTCACATCAACAAAGCCTCATCTTTCCCAACTCCAATGAGTTGATCACAATAAGCCCTCAAATGAGTCAAAGGATTCTCAACTCCACTAAATGTATCAAACTTTGGTACTTTAAAACCTTCTAGAAGCTCCAAATGTGGATGGCGACACAAATCATAATAATTCAACCCCACAATGTATGGGGTGTACTGAACGTCCTTCATTGCTTTCATAACATCCTCTCTGATGATTTTCTCAACCTTTCCACTTATGACCTTCCACTTCTTCTCATTCTTCTCATAATGATCGGGTTCAAAATGTGTGGTAAAAAAGGGGGTACAATTCAGGCGATATTGGAAGATGAAATGCGTTTTTAGAGGTATGGGTTGAGTGATAGGTGGGTCTTGAGCAATTTGGGTAGGAATTTGATGACTGGGAGGAAAATTCTGGAGATTCTTGGTATTTGAATTTTGAGTAGGTAACTTTTGGTGTGAGGAGCTAGCATGATATGGGTTAGGGGTGGTTAAGTCAATAATGAGAGGCTTTGGATCCGAAGTAGGAAAATGGAGTGGAGGTTTTTTGTTGTCTGGAGTAGGAATGTTGGCAATGATAGCCAGATTTGTCAAATCTCAGGTCTTATCCATTTCAGCCCTCATTTCAGTAATCTGTTGGAACAATTGTGCAATCAACTTGTTTGTTGAATGATAGGGTCATCCACAATAATTTTGGTCAAATCAGTGTTCTCATCATTTTCAACCACTTTTTCTTTTCCCTTTGCCAAATATTGGTTGGAGAAGGAATATTTAGGGTCTTTGGACCTTGTGAAGTACGAATGTTCAGTCATTTTCTCAACGCATATCAGTTTTGAGTACCTGACAAAAAAAAATAACTCAAAGGCAAATGTGTTAGTCTGTGTCGATGATAAATAATACAAAATATCACATACATTATTGTAAACGCATAAGAGTTGCTTTATTTGAAGATAAACTAGCCCACATATATAGAGAAATGACTAAATAGACAGGAATTTGTCTATTTGATCTGACCTTAGTGAATCAGAAATGTCGACTTGAGTCGAGACAAAGTCAATTGTATTATCGTACTTCTGATTTTCGATTGAAATATAACTCTAATTTCTTTGTAAGAGTTGGAAAAGATAGAATTTATCAAAAATGGGGACCGAACCTTGAAAGGCTACCTATGTATCTCATGGGAGAGAATTCAGGTCCTACATAGTTTGACCCTTGAATCTTTTTTCGATTTGAGATAAATGGTTAACCTTTTTTCTGAAATGAGAAAGTAAGATTTGAAAAATGAAGTTTTAATTTTGTTGGGAAACTGAAGACTCAAAGAGTATTTGAATGCACTTTTGATAATGACTTGATATTTATGCTTAGGAGTTCTAAAAATGATTCAAGGAGGAGTGAGCTAGAATATATCCAAATAAAACAACATATTCACACAAACAGTTATAACACATAAGCAGATATTGCGCGTTCTAAACAAATATGTGACCCTTTTATGCCAAGGGTAGGCCTAACAATTTGAAAAATGTATAACGTCATTTGAAACATTTCATTGCACCAAAACCCAAATTTATACAAGTTTTACGAATAAACTGAATGAGGATACATAATAGGGGAAATGGGATACAAAATATAAGTCCCGCGCAGGGGTACAATCCTAACTACGCTTCCAAGGAAAAATCCTTCGTTCTTAATATTTGTCATCTCTGAATGTCCACACTTTTGTTGACAATGATAATTTGATCATTCTTTAACTCGAACAAACTATTAAACTCCCAACCCCAAGAGACAATGTTCTGTCAAATGACATATACATCCTTCAAATTTAAACACATAAGTATGATTGTCTTTTTATTGACCAATGGACCAAATAAACACAAGGTGGGCTTCTAATGGGCTCAACACGCCTTAGGTGTTGGGTCAACTTAGTTCAAAATGTGCTAAATTTGGGATTTGGTTTCGCTCTACGCTAGTTGACTAAGAGTGGCTTTTGAAAGACCGGGAACTCAAGTGGACAACTTAGGCTGGAACTCACGACAACCATTGGACGCATGACGTACCGATAAATTGGCAATCATTTCGAAAAAGGGTAGAGTATATAAAGTCTGGGTGCGATTATGAAGAAACCGTCCTTAATATATTATACATACAACAGAAAATGCCATGAATGCAATGACAGTTATAACAATTTAAACACATTAAGCACATATAAGCAATTCAAAAATTAATAACAATTAGTCAAATAGTCAAATCTCATGGTTATAACTTAAGTAAATCCTCAGCGGAGTCACCATTTCTATTTTACTCGACAAAATAAAATAAAAATGAACTTGTTTCGAAAAATCGACTAAACTTATGTTTTGAAGAGAAATCAATTTTCCAAAAGAAACAGAGTAGCCACTTAATTTTTTAATGAAAAATCAAGAAAAAGCTTAAGGTTTTCAAAAGATTTAAACAGATAAAATCAATTGAAAATAAAAGGATTCGGAGTTCAATGTACATTCCGAGAAGGTGTTAGGCCCTCGAAATGTCCGCTAACTTGCGGTTGACCGGCGATTTGACTAAAACATTTTACTAACTTAAAAGTAATAATTAAGTAATAAGAAACCATTTTTTATTTAGAAGGAAATAAGTTGAAGGGAATTTTTTAGGAAAAAAGTAACTCATGATTCATATGTCTTATAAAATGAAATAAAACAAAGTAATAAATATAATATATTAATTTAAATATAAAAGAGAAATGACTATCTTTTTGGAATTAATTAAATTAAACCAAAATCAAATAAAGATGTTAGTTGATTCAATGACAAATAAATAAAGAGGAAAAGGGAGAGAATATTGAACTTGGGTTTTTTGCCCAAATTCGAAATTGGGCTTGCCAACACTTTTATCCCTGTCCTATTATCTAAAGTTTGTCGACAGTGATAGGTTTTGGCCCATCTTATAAAAAAAATAGCTCCTTATCATTTTTGGGCCTGCTGTAATTTCATTGGGCTTTGGCCCATTTTCTGCTACCTGGACCTGTTGGCAACAAAGATCTTGGGCTTGAAGCCCATTTTCGAGTTTCCCAGAATTGTATACAATTTCTGTATACATTTTTATACTGATGTATATCAGCCCCTGTTCCTGTATATTATATGTATACGGACGTATACAATCCATTTTTTTCAGCATGTGTTTCATCCCGATTTTGACTTGTTCATCGATTCAAAAGACTGGCCGACTCCAAGGAAAGGGTTTGAACCTTTATGGATCTCTCAAAATACGGGGAAAGAAAAATAGGAGTTCATGGTGAACTCGGATAGATTTCACATGCAAACAGAGGATAATAAGGAGTTAGGATCGTTAAAATCAATAACTAAATAAAGCAGCCATTAACTATATATATTGATACAAAAAAAAATGCAAGAAGGACTGGTAGGAATCTCATGGAAGAGAAAAATAAATGAAACAAAACAAATCTCCAAGGGAAGAAATTATGATTGACCCAAACTTAGATAATTAACACAATTGTTATGAACTCACTTTAAAGTCGAGACAAATAGAATTGTAAACTAAGTTTCTGCCAACAAATCTTTAATACAATTTTTTTTTTTAAGAAAGGACCAAAATAGATAACTTAGAAGACGATCTAATCTACTAATAGGAGAACATGCATTCTATGCTGAAGAAAAACTATTATGTAAGCAAAATGAGAGAAACAAAACTAATATAATCTAACTAACAAAATCGTATGCTAAAAAATCTATGCTGCAATTTATCAAGAAAAAGGGTAAGGGACTCAGTTAATTAATCCTAACATTAGACTCGATCATAAAAGATTAGCAAGAGATGATACTGCATTAATAGAGCAAAACAGAACTGAAACAATACCGAGAAATACACTAAATAATCTGAAACAACAAGCAATGACCAACAAAAATCAGAATGGGCAAAACAATGCTTCTCATGATTGGAATCGATATCACCGAATCTAACATGAACAAATGAGGTTAAGAGAAATCTAAATCTTGAGAAATAGGCCGACAACAAGTAGACGGACACTTAAACAACATGAATGCACAAAATTGAATCAAGCATGATACTCTAAGTGATAAGACAAACAGGAGCTTAGAAGATGGATGAAGAACAAGCTACTACCTCCCACAAACAATAAATAATGTCACATATAAACTCCATATCGACTAGCTTTAAGATTCTACCCCTGTTTTTGAAAAGAAAAACGCCATTAACAGCAGCCAAACAACTGAGCCCTTGATGCTTAAGACAATGAAAACAGAGAGTACAGATTCGACCACATTCTGGCAATCTTCGAGAGTAAAGATTAACACCAAAATAAAAACAAACTCAACCAAAGGAAACAGAGAAACAACAGCACTAGATGCACAACGACTAAAACTCAAGTCAATAAGACTGAATCATGGAAAACGATTAAGGACATACATATATCATATCTCACACATCAGCCACCCAATGCCATCTAGCAGCAAACTACCACAGAAAGTGAATTTTACGACATTGGAAAATATCACATCGAAATAGAAGAAGAGACGAGGAGAATATTATGAAGGAGGAAGCATTACCTTTCTTCGGGCAGCGACTGGGACAACAACGAGTTGGAGACGACTGACCTCCAACACCACACGAGACTTTGCCGAAAAGCTTGGATGCAAGCTTCAAGAGTAAAACTTCAAAAAAACTCGCACCTTAAAACTCTTTTACTATCTAAGTCACTCATAAATTAATATCTCTCTCTGCTTTTCTTCTATGTCTCCCACTTTTTCCCCACCTTTAACAAAGAAGAAGAAGATGGGGTTATTTATAGAGGAATTTGAGGGCCGAAAAATGGGGGAAAACGGGAGGATTTTGAATGGATTTGAATTTTGAATTTTGAAATTTGAATTTCCTTTGAATAAGATTCAACCAGCGGGAATTAGTACAAACTTCTAACAGATTAATAATGGAGGACGTCCGATCTTGGGAGGATGGACGATGGAGGCATTGAGATGCAAACACCTGGCACGATTGAGAATATTCTTCGTACGGAAGGATAAGGGAGAGAGGAGAGGGACGCGAGATCAATTTGGGTCGGATTCGCGTCTGGATTCGGGTTCTGCTCACTGGGCTGCTGCGTTCACAGTGGAGAGGAAGAAGAAACACGCATGGGTCGTTTTGGTATATTGTACACTACTGATGTTGTATGTATTGTTGGTTGAATAGGATGGGATTGGAAAGTTGCCTGTAAAGAATTGGAAATGGGCTGAAATAAATTGCTATTGGGTCTGGGAATCGAGGGAATTGTGTTTGGGTTTCTAAAATCGAAAATGGGCTAAAGGATTGTTGTTATAGCCTAACAAAGTTAAAGATCTAACCAAATTGAATTAGTTTAATAAATTCGGGTAGAAATTAGATAGGACGAATTGATATAAATTAATTAATGAGCTTCTTACACTTAATGAAATAAAATAATTAACTTAATTATAGACTAAATAATTTAAAATATAAACTATTATATAACTAAACTAATTAACCAAATATTTAACAAAATCTTTTTGAGACGGTTTTCAAATATTCATAAACTAAACTAATTATATACAAAATTATATAAAACATATATATTGTTTTAAAATTATAAAAAAATGTGACAACTATTTAAAATAACTTGAAATATATTTTGAATTTTATAAAGTCAATTATTTCAAATCGTTTTGAAATTTATGAAGCTTGATGGTTAATTTATATTGTGGAGGTATAAAATTGGGTTTCAACAGATATCATGACTATCAATGAAGTAAACAATAGTTCTCACTTCTTCAAATCATGCAAAAATAATAGTCATTCATAAAGTTAATCGAAAGTGTGTATGGTTGATATCAATGACTCAACATATTTTGCAATTATGTGGTCTTTCTGTGTAAACAAAGATTTCAATAATATTATATAAAAATAATGATTCTTGCATATCTCAATTGAAGGAAGGATATATCAAAGGAGACCAAACAAAACATATATCACCTAAGCTCTTTTTCACACATGATCTTCAACAAAATAGTGAGGTAGATGTTCAACATATTCGTTCGAGTGATAATATTTTAGTTTTGTTCACTAAGACATTGTCAATGTCAACATTTGAGAAGCTAAGATATAAGACTGGAATTGTCGTCTCCGAGATATCAAATAAAGTTTTCATCAAGAGGAGTAAAATACGCAAAGTATTCTTTTTCCCTTAATTAAGGTTTTGTCCTACTGGATTTTCCTGATAAGGTTTTTAATGAGGCAATACTCGTGCCGTATTACAAGATATGTGTACTTTTTTTCTTCACTAGGTTTTTTCCTAGTAAGATTTAACGAGACACATTATCTATAAACATCCAAGGAAAAGTGTTATGAATTCGTTCAACTGTGGATATTTCATTCAATTAACTCCCTAACGTATCTATTTAATATATTTCTTAAATATAGTACTAACACATTTTTTAAAGGTTGTAAGCGGATGAATTGTACATCCTATAAAAGTGTATTCTTCACCCTTTTGAAAGACACATATGAAGAGAACAAAAATAATACTCTCTGCATTTGATTTTCCATATCATTTTCTTCCTTTCGTGTTTAGTATTCTTATATTTTTCTCTCATTATACAACAAAATAATAATTTTATTAAGTACTAATTTTTTTTTAAAAAAAAATCAACTAAAACTAAATAAGAAATGGACGGATTATATTTTGACCCTCTTTTTAGCCTATTTCAGCCCAACTAACTACTGAGGAGTTGGTATAAGCATCACATATAAAAAGTTGTCAAAGATGTGCGTTGATCACCATACTATATATTTGGCAAAAGGCATAAATTGCCCCCTAAACTTGTACCCAAAATTCATTTACACACTTTAACTAATGGGGCGACCTATTACACACCTTAAGTACATAAAAGTGTATTTATTTCCCCCTTCCGTCACCCAACTCAAGGTGCGTTTCGCTCCACATAGTTGAGCGCATCAACACGCTAATAAAGTCATTTTTATTTATTTTTTTAATTTAAAAAACTCAACCCAACGGTTATATTCTCATTCTCTTCTTATAACCGACCCACCCGACCCTAATAAACAAGAACCCTAAATTTTCACCCAAAAATCTGAATCAAGAACCCTAAATTCAAACATAGTTCAAAATTCCTTCTTTTGAATCAAAGATAACTCTTTTTCATTATTATTCATTCATCTCTTTTCCATTTTGATTCATTCCTCTCTTTTTCATTTTGATTTGTTTCTATCTATTTCGTAATTTTTTAAATTTTTAGTTGTTTGATTCCCAAGTTGTTGGGAAGAATTGCTGAGCTTGAACATGGTGTTGAATCTTCTCGAAAAGTTGAAATAAGGAAATCAACAAGCCTACTAAGTCGACCAAATCTGTGGAAAGCAAAATAGATATGAACAAGATAGAGTAAAAAATGGACAATTTTGATGATGATTTGAAGAAGATGAAAGCAGTTGAAAAGAAATGGAAAAATAAATTGGCCAAGTCCAAGAAAAGGGAGAAACACTACAGAATCGAAGAAATCTTTAGCTAAAATTAGGATTTACAGACGAAATTTACGATTAGATTTTGGTGTTCTTAGAGAAAGGAAACGGGTGGGTGAAATAAATGGACTAGGGGTAAAATAAAATGGATTTGGGTGAAAAGAATCGAGTTTGGGTGTAAAGAAATGGGTTTGGGTCAAATAAATCGGATTGGGGTTTTTTACTACGTGGCTTCACTAGGAGGCGAGTGGCTCTCATTCTATACATAATGTCCTGGGTTGGGTGACGGAAGGGGAAATAAATACACTTTTATGTACTTAAGGTGTGTAATAGGTCGCCCCATTAGTTAAAGTGTGTAAATGACTTTTGGGTACAAGTTTAGGGGGGAAATTATGCCTTTTGCCTATATATTTTTTTAAGTTGTTAGAAAACTAAACAAATTCTTCCACCACATAATTTTCAGCTTTTTGAAATTGCCTTAGAGAAGCCAACAGATAGTTCATGCCCTTGCTTGGTCAAGAAGCTGATTTATCTTTATTGATCTTACATTTGTACCTAGATAGTAAAGTTTTATCCTTGTTTTCTTACCATATTAGCATTATCATAATTGATTTTGTTATTTTCTACTAGGAAAATATAATTTGTCATATTTGTTATTCCTTTTTTTAGGAAAAGTTTTAAACACCCCTCTTCTCATACCAAAAGAACATAATAACATCCAGAATGTAGTCATTTAAGAGTTTTGTTTAGGGGGAGAGTTTTTTCTCAACAGTTTCAATGTTTTCTTTATATTACTTTCTCATATATACACCAATTGACCAAATTATATAATAGTATTATATTTTTAGTATAAGTTTTTGTCATTTAATTTATTTCAAATATTATTTGCAATCGTAAGCTTCAACATGACGCCCTAATTCTTTGGAACCCAACAATAGGAGTAATCTCTTTCATCTTATTTAGATGTAGATACAAATGTACAACAAGACTATGTTTTGTAAGAGTTTGAGCCTTTTCTTTGTCCCCATAGAAAATGAATAGGTAATGAACATTGTTCCCTCCATATTGTACAACTCTTTTGATATATAGATATGACTTCAGACTGAGCCAACATATGCCAGACTAAACTAAAAGAAGAGTACAAAGGTTTAGATGATGTATTTGCTCTTTTGACGAGGCTATAGAGATCTGAATTCAGTATCTCCTTCCATCGCCATCAACATCTTGCATTACTATTCATGCCTGGATAATGAGGGTTGCCTCTTGTACTCTCGTTGCATTACACGGTGTTAATTCCTATTGATGTAGAGTGCAATTCAATATTTTCTCTCATTTTGATAGATGCATGAGGTGCCCACCCTGTTATCATGGAAAAATGAACAATATTTAGAAAATAACTAGTATCGTTGACATTGAACTAAGAGATTCATTCTGTTTTTGGAGGCTTGAGGTTGTACCATTGATATCATGAGGGAATGGAAAGAAAAGCAGGTAGCATAAAGAGGCAACCACACTTCCTGTATGAAAAAAATAATGAGATGTTTAACTACACTATTTCTCTTAATAGCATAGTCAGAATTTGATAATTAAAAGGCGTGAGCATTGACAGTGTAAAGTTTTTTCACACTATTATTAGTTCATTTGAAGGCCAGCTACAACCAATGTTAGTTTGAAAACTTATCAAAGTAGTGAATCAATTCTAGCACTGTATAGTAACGTTGAACCAACCTATAATGGATCCAGTGAATACATCTGTCCAGTGATGCCAATAGTCATCAATCCGAGATATTCCGACTAATGCAGCAAAGAGTAAAGGAAGCAGAACAATACAGAGTTTTGCAGCATGGCCTCTTCTGTCAAAAGCCTTCACTTTTCCACACAAGTACCATGAGAGGAAAGCAAGGCCAGCAAATGACCCTATATTTTGACAAGCGTAAACTTATAAACAAGAAGAAAACAAACAAAAACGAAGAAACTAAGAATAAATGAACACTACTAACATGAGGTATGTCCACTGGGAAAGCTTTTATATCCTTCTTTCACAACTTTAGGGTCTCCATGACAATTAACATCCCCATTAGGTTGAAAGGCCTGCATATGAATTGAAAAACGTATCTTAATGCAAAATTTGTATTAGAGTTGATGTCACACTTTTCGAGTTGACTGTTATGTTATGGCATACTCAGAATAACACACACAGTATAAAAAGAAGAAAAATGAACACTTTTTATATGTTCTCAGACAACACATAGAGAAAATATTGACCTATGATGAAAGCAAGCCAATACAATCTCATGAACTCTCGAACTCTTAGGACGTGTCTTTTCCAATTACCCCCATTGACATAAACAGTAAAAGTTGAATTTTTGCGCTTAGCACAGACCTCAATCACATAGTATCCACTTATAAGTTGAATCACAGACTTTTTGAGTTGGACCATATTTTGGACTACATGAAAGAATATCCGAAGTTCAAGCCATATTATTATGTTAAAGTGTGAAAAGGAGACACACCTCGATTCCATCCGGGAAGCATCTATAGAAGAAATTTGGGCGTGGACGACCAACAGCATCTTTGATGCTATCGGTGATTACTGCAGTCACTAGAACAGAATACAAGATGCCTAGATTTACAAGCAAAAGGTCATCAATTTCATAGTATTAACTACAATGAAAATCCAAAAAATCGAAAACTGTTTTTTCCTTATAAAACTTCAAATAAAACTCACCCAATATGGCATGATGCAAATCATATACATCCCTCCTGTAGTGATAGTAAATGAGAAACACTGTGCATGGTAGAATTACTGCAAATATCTGTTATAGTGGGAAAATTATCAAAAAAAGGATGGGGTAAAACCTTAGAAAATGAATACTCATTTCTACCACAACAAAAAGAATGTAACAAAGGGTATAATCATTTGGAGGTATGAGAATTATTGAGTTTTAAAGCCATAAAAGCCGTGTCAGGTTCAGAATTTTCACTCAAGGTGTTTGAAAAATATTGCAATCCCTAAGAATCAAACCCTTGGATGTTAGGGTGCATTTCAAATATCTTGAATCATTGAGCTAACCTTCTGCACGTTGTTCAGGGAATTCACAATTTATATATATAGATAATCTACCCTATATACAGTAGTATAATTTTTTACCAAGGGGTTTGAGCGAACACCTTCCCACCTCTCTAGATACGCCCTACATAAAAGTAGTAGAGTTTAACTTCAACACACCATTGGATGTGTAGAACTCTTTTATGCTATCACATTACTTAAAGGTAGCTACAAATGAATAGACCATAATAAACGAAGTTAGCTAGTAACCTAAAAAATAAGACATGTAACTCGCTATAATAGGTTATAAAAAAAAACTATTGATATATATATAAGTTAAACTCCGAAGTAAATACATACAGGAACTGCCCACATTGGGATGGTATCTTGTTCCTTGAAAGGAAATTTGAGATCTTCCAACATTTTTGAGTTAGTATAACGATTGAAAGGTTGAATGTAGTTTAAGAATCCATCCATTGCCACAAGCACAAGTAAAATCAACCAGTCACATTTGTGTTTTTTGGCCACCTTAGTCCCATGAGATCTCACCGTGTGCATACCAAATTCTATTTCCGGCATCGTCCCCAATCTTCTGTAACAAAATCTTTAACATGAACAACAAAATTATGAATGAATACGTAGATTTGAATTAAAAATTCAACAATTGTGTGTTTTAAATAATTTTAAGAATTTTGATTATTCATGAATAGTTGTTGATTCAAACCTTGATATACGCATATAAAATGCAAAATTCAACAAAGAGTCATGAAGATTTAGGATAAAAGAGGGCAATGTATTCCTGGTTTTGGTCCTTTTCCAGGAATACATGCAATTGGGAGAAACAATATTTTGTTGGTGTATTAAGACACTTGTGTCTATCATTTTTGACCTCTAATAAAAACAATGGGTTATAAACAACTGGAAAATATTGTACACAAAAGTATTGAGCGTCAATGATTTGACAAACCAATAACATTTCATATACATTTATGGGAAAATATTAAATTACAAAAATCCCAATAATTTGGGTGCCAGTTACATTCTATTTCGAATTTTTTTCAAATTACAATAATTTTGGATTTTTCAGAATTTGCGGATACGCTCCTTCGCCCAATACATAGCCAACGATACATAAGTTATGTATAAGATACGCTACTATGAACCAGATTCATATTGATTTAGGTTTGAAATAATTGGGGCTATGTATCAATAATAACATTTGTACCAGATACATTGTACCCAAATAAAATTGTAATGTTTCTGATAGAAGTGGAGTAATGCATCTAGATGTTAAAAGGGAGATGAAAAAAAAAAGGATTTTTGTAATTAATTCAAATGGTAGAGATTTTTAGAGATTATGAGTGTGTTTGGTTTTCCAATTTTCTCTTGTTTGATTGACTTAAAATATTTTGAAAAATGTTTTCTAAATCAACTTATTTTTCTCATTTTTTTTTAAAAATGACTTCCCTTGAAAAAGACAAGGAAAACATTTTTCAAACCAGCCCCCAGACTCAATCTCCCACCAAACCAAATAAATTAAAATTTTAAAATTTTATTTTTTAAAGTAATTCAAATTTTAAAAGTTACAGTTTTTTTTACGCCACCCAACCACTTATCATCCCCCACAATTGTTTTCTTAAAAAATTGTTTTTGAAAGTATTTCAAATTTTAGAAATTTCATTGTTTTACTTCACCCATAAATCGACCACCTTACGAGCCCCCTACCCGACCCTCCTACCAGCCGCCTACCACCACCCCCACACCCCAACCCCCCACCCCTGAAAAAAGAAAATTAAAAATTTGTTCTTGAAAAATATTTTAAATTTTAAACATTTCATTTTTTTACCCTACTCCGACCCCTACCACCCCCCACTCCCTCAATTTTCTTAACAAAGTTTATTTTGAAAATATTTTTGGGGTATCGTTGTTGGGTCAGGGTTAGGTGTCAGGTGTTGGAGGTCATGTCTTGGGTCGAACGTCGGGATCGAGTTTCAGATCGATTATCGTGGTCGTGTCTAGGTTTAAGTATCGGGACCGGGGTCGCGAGGTCAAATCCCAATTCAAATGTCATGTCACGAGTGAAAAGTCAGGGCCAAATCCTAGGCCAAATCTCAGGGTCGGATTGAGAATCAATCTTCGGGGTCGTGTCCTAGTTCGAATGTCGGGGTCGGGTCTTGGTTCAGTTATCGAGATTGGTATCCGATTCAAAAACTATTTTACTAAATAATACTTTCTACTCTCTAGCCAAAAATAAAAAATATTTTTTGGAAAATGTTTTTTCATTCGTCAATCAAACACTAAAAAATATTTTCACTCACCAACCAAACATTAGAAAATAAGTTAGAAATCAACTTATTTTCCAAGAAAACATTTTCTAGGAAATTTTTTTTTCCTTCATACCAAACACAATCTATGTTATATTAAGTCGTGTAATTACGCAACTTTCCCAATATTAAAATGTAATTTAATTACTTCTTTATTAAAACTTTCTATATCACTACTCTACTAAAAGTAAGGAAAAATTACACAAAATGGACCCACTTGGGAAATTATTTACCAAAATGGATGCAACCCAATCTATTATGGGGAAATTTTCAAAATGTCAATATTTTAGCATTTAATAGGACCCTTTAGCCACACTTTCAATATTTATTAAAAAATTCAAAATTTTAGTTTGTTATTTATCTTATTTATGTTGTTATTATTTGTTTTAATTGAAAGAATACAATTGTTTAATAACAAAAAGGAGAAATTTAGGGGAGAAAATATTTTAAAAAAGGAACGTATCACTTAAAATTCTTATCAGGTACAAAATAAAAAATAAACCACAGAGCAGCGTCCACATAGTTTCATTATCAATTTTTAAAAAGGAACATATTGATCTGATTAGTCTTTAATGATGTGTAGAATATAACATACAAAGTATATAATTATGAAGACTAATTAATTTATAAGAAATACAAAGTTGTAAAGTGAAATACATTAAATACAAACCATGTTGGTATACCATTTGGCACACAAATTTTAAAAGAACTGGAATTTTTTTTTTGGTATATAAAGTGAAAAATACAAGATGAGCAAAACGATATACAAAAAATGTTCATATATAATTGAGAAAATTTTCAAAATGTCAATATAGATAGAATGAATACAAAAATAAATTAAAAATATGGTAATTTAGGTCTTATATTCTGAATTCAAATTTTAATTAAATTGTGTTAGAAAATAATGGTGTTGAATCAAATTGTATACATATTTTTAAAGTTGTATGATTTTGAAATTGAATTTCAAAATAATCAAATACATTGAATACAAACCTTGTTGGTATACCATTTGGCACACAGATTTTTAAATAACTGGAAATATTTTTGGCATATAAAGTGAAACCTAAATACAAGATGAGCGAAATGAAATACAAAAAAAACTATTGATGATTATAGACGGAATGAATACAAAAATAGATTACAATTTGGTAATTTAGGTCTTAGATTAGAATTCAAATTCTAATTAAATTGTATAGGAATAATTGTGTCAACTCAAATTTTATCTGTATTTGAAACATCACTAACGAATCCGACTTGTTTTAGTTATTTCAAACCATAACCATTTATAATTAGTACTCTATGAAGAGATATAAAATATGCAATTAATGAAATACAATAATATATGTCAAACCTTTTTAATGATAAATCAAAACTTCATAAGATTAAAGCGACGACTTTGCAGAATAAACTACTACAAAAAGATAAATGTATATTAGACAAAATAGTTTAGAATCAAGCAAGATTACCCAAACTACAAATAAACCATTATTATATTCAAATTGTTTCAATATCATCGCAAATTATGTGAGGCCTGTTTATGCCTCGGAGGTGCCTCACTATCACTAATGACTCCGGCATCAAGCTCTTGATTATGCTACCTATAATAAAATACAAAATGAAACAAATAAATAATTCAGAATGAAAACAAGGTTAAACCTATAAATACAAATTCAATAAAGATATGTAAACTGAATTTGATATTGAATACCAAAATACAACATACCACTTAAATTCAGAATACATAATATAACAGAAAACTCAATTTATGTAATTAATACAAAAGTGTAACTGCCCACTTAGATTCAGAATACAATAAAAAAATAACCACCCAAATTCTCTAAACAATACAAAATACAACATACCAAAAATATTCAGAATACAAAATACGACATACCACACAAATTCAGAATATAAATACACCAGATCACCCAATTTCTTTAATGAATATAAATGTGTAACTACCCAATCAGATTCAGAATACAATAAACAATGAACACTCAGATTATGTAATGAATACCAAATACAACATAACAAAAAGATTCAGAATACAAAAAAATATCAGGCCACTCAAAAAACTGTAATGAATACAAAAATTAAGAAACCTCTTAGAAGATTCAAAATACAAAAGGATGCAAACACCAACTCTTCGACCGTCTCTCTTTCGTCATTTTAGCAGCGGATCCTACATTATCTGCTATTTCTTGAATAATACATAGATTAAAGGATGGAAAATCGCTAGATATTTTTTAATTAAGTTGAATACCTCTTGTAATCCTCTTAGATTCGGCCATTAGAGAGTGATTTTGTGGTTTTCAAACCCTAAACGAAATTGGTCAATTTAATACTCAACTACAAACAAATTTTTTTAAAAAAATTAAACAAAAATAAAATAAGTAAACAAACCTAAAAATTGGATAAAGATGCATACCTTAATCAAAGGGATTGTTGTGAATATCTTTAGAGATATATTTTCCAACTTCTGAAGAAAAAAATGAAAATAACGGAAGAGAGAGAAGCGGAAGTTTAAAGATGAAGAAGAATTTGAACTTGAAGAGAGAAATTAGTGAGAGAGAAAATACTTTTTTTAAAAACATATGAGAGAGAATGAGTTGAAAAACGTGTAATTAAGGTGAGATAAAATAGGAACTAAATTAAGATACACAATATTTTCTAAAATATTGACATTTTGATATTTTTACTAATATTTATAAAATATGGATATTTTTAATAATTATGTTAGAATTTTTTACTAGTTTGCTAATTTATCCATCTATTGAGGCGTAATGGACCGGCGACCCAACCTATTTAAATGCTTACCCCACTTTCTCCTTTCTTATTTCGCACATGATGTCAACATGACATCAACATCACTACTATGAATTAATCCTTTGTGACACTCTGTTGGTATATTAATACCATATCGGTATCATATAGGAGTGAGTTTAATCCTCTGTGATACTCCGTCGATATATTGATACTCTATTGGTATCTTATAGGACCACTAATGAAGACATATCATCGGGAATGCTACACATACTGGTTCGTACATCAATATTTCTTAGTGTAACTACCAAGGTCAAATTACCAAATGTTTGTTGTTGCTTGAGTTGGAGTGTCACGAACCAGACTGTCGTGATTGGAACTCACATTAACCCTCCGGTGGGAGAACCATTACTACAACCCAACTAAGCAACTCAACAATAAACTAAATATTTAAAGATACGGAAGCATGTTTAAATGCATAAATTATATAGAGTTCTCATAAACTCCAAAGGTTTTAACAAATAACTAACCAAACTGATGCGGAAGTTTAACCCTTAGAAACAGAAAGTCATTGTACCAAAACATCTAAATTCAACAAGTCTAAGAAAATGGGTACAACCCAAAATTAAGCATAAGAAACATCTAAACAATAGTCTGAATTCGAAGAGAATGGATTAAACAAAAATGAAGGATTTTGTGGCAGCCTGAAAGAATTGGCTTACCTTTGAAATCTGATCTCAATCATTGATCTCCTAGATGAGGTCTATCAATAGCCGTCTGAAGATGCCCTGTACTCAACAAAGAACGAGCAAGTGCAGTATCAGATGACAACCACAGTGTACTGCTAGGATCACGCGGCTATCCCATTAAGCAAAACATATATAGGCAGTCACAACATAGTAAACATGACATGTACATAGTATATGCACAATTATTATTTCAAGAGCAATGTACAAATCCACATTCTCAATAACAAGTGAATATGACAATTCAATGGTCCTCTCATGGAACCCACACCCAAACTGTTAGTGTATCGGAACGTGTCACCCGATCCCAATTAGTGTACCGGAATATGACACCGATCCAATATATGTGCCGGAACATGACACCTAATCCAATGTAAGTGTTGAAGCGTGACAGTCGATCCCAGTTAGTGTGTTAGAAAATGACACCCGATCCATTCAACACAACCACAATCACAATCACAATCACACTCATATGTACATACTCAAATCATACAATCAAGTGTTGAATCATGGCATACAATTGTTCATTCATACTCTTTTCATTAGGTTTGATCAACAATGCTTCATTTACATACATACATGCATTACAAGGAAAAAATTACCAACATATATCTCACAAACATGAAATCAAACCATCACCTACCTCAAAACCAAGCTTGAATTCCCCTAAGGCGCTTGAATCTTCCCTTTTCGGATTCTTTCCGCTTGTCTTAGGTCTACAAACAACAATTTAATGCAAGGATCAATTAATTAAGGTCTAATTACCCAGATTATAACAAACCCAATAACCCAAGACCAAACTCATGATCCTAAGGTGCAACTAGGGCTTTTTCCCACCATCAAATTTAGTCCAAAACCCTCCCCCAATAATAATTAACCAAGAATCTAAGTTCTACTGATCAAAAAATGGATTAGGGGAGTAAAATCCTTACCTTTAGTTCTAGAAGAGGTGGAAAACCTTCAAGAAATATCCCTGGGTCATCTCTTAGCTCTCAAGAATGAAACTTATAGAAAAATAACGTTTTTGGGGTTTAATCCCGACTTAAGTCGCGACTGGCCCATCGTAGCGGGACCCAATCCACCACAACGTCCTTGCCTTGGCGACTTACACGGAGACAAAGAGTCGGAATTACAGTTTCAAACCCCCATTTCACAACACACCTTCAACCCTGACGTTGAAAAACTACCCGATCACGCTAAGATTAGTTTCGAGAGTTCTACCCGCCCGAATTGATTTCATAAAACCGTACAGGCTCCTTAACATCTTGGCTATCCATTCATGTAATCAAATTCATAATTAGATCCCCCATTCATTACGATATTTTGCTAGACCTCGCCTAACTCATATTTCGTTCAAATCTGGACTAGGCTACTATTTTTCAAGTCACTACTCAAAAGTTTTCTAGCCCAAATTCATTCCCTATTGGATTTTCCATAATAACGGGAACAAGTCGTTACAATAGATACCAATTTACCTATCACTCATCTCCGAGTGATAAACCCCGTATATTTTTTCCATCGACTCTGGGCTGCTAGAAGCTTAGGTTGAATGTTTCTCACCTTATCTTGAGCATCTTTCACCAATTCAACCCCCTAAGGGTTTCACACCTTCAACCTCAAACCAACCAATTGAATACCTACACATCCTCCCATACAATGCCTCCATGAAGTCATCTCAATACTCGAGTGATAATTATTGTTGTATGTAAACTTAATTAACAACAAAAGCGATACCCAACAACCACCAAAGTTGCTCGTACACATAACTGCAACATGTTATCAAGGACCTTGACACTATCATCCGGACGAATCCTTTAGCACTTAAGCATGATAAAATTCCAAGTCAATACTCACTACAACTAGAAGTGAACTTGAACTAACAACACACACTCATAATACCCAGAAATCATAGTTCTTATCAACATCTTAATCTCCCAACATAAATTTCCAAAAGCTTAAGTTACAAAATTTTGGTCTTTAGACATCAGATACTCATTGAGGGGTATATCCAAGCATACAAACCCCCTAACAACACTATTGAAATGCTAGATTTAGCAATTGTGATTGTACATTATCCTTAAGAATAGTGGAATTGGACCCAATGATCCCCATATTCAACCACACATAATCTTTACATGACCTCGACGATAAGATGAATATTAAGATTGTCGGACAAACATAATTATGCATGGTAGCTCTTCTATGAATTCTCATATGCAAGGTGGTACATGTAGAACCACTGAAATACTTTAACAACTCCAAGACAACGCCAAATATGTCATCTGAAATAACCAAATATTCCCAATCATCCCACTCAACCAGAGAACATCGTATGATTGGTACCCCTGATCCACCACTAGGGATCCACCCACAAAAGTGAAAAATCATGTGAGCATAGTGAAACATACTCACCATCGTGTGCAAAATGAAATAAATGGTCACATAAGAATTTTACGGAATAACACTAAAGGTTTTCCTCTGAAGAGTCGATACCAGTCATTTCCATTGGGTTGACACCACATACTCTTCAGATCATTCCACTGAAGTCCATACTCTCAATACTAACAACCGTCATGAACACTCCGACCATTTACCTTACTCTAAACCAACACATTTAAATGAAAACCTTTCTTAGGTACTTTTCACAATCAAAAGTAATAAATTTTACGACTCAAACCAGGTGTAAGTCCTTTCAAAGGTTCAACATCTGATACAATTGATCATTTCTCACCTTAAAAATTCATACCTTGAAAAAATATATCACCACGAATGTACACTTATAATAAAAAATTTGAATTGTAAATTCAACCGTATAACACAATCCCCTTATCTATCAACATTAGCTTATACCTTGAAGATTTTTATGAATTCATGGATCTTCGCTTATCATTGATCGCATCTCCATCGATCTTACAATATCTTTCGCTAAAATTTCAATTGTACTCACTACTAAACTCAAAAATAAAAATAAAGCACTTATCATCACACTCGAGCTTATGTCTGTACACTCCTTTCTCAAATCTTTTTCAATAGTTTTTAACCAATCTGATGGACCTGTGACACTATTACCATAGCCACAACAAAACGAATGAAATCACGCATCTCTGAACCCAATTATCTACCCTTCTGAAGATACCTCTTTAGCCCTTGCAATCAAATAAAATATTCATGATCTCGCCTCTCTCTAAAGGTTGTACTACATCCAACTATTTATTTCTTCATTATGAGTCCAGCTCATTAAATTCTATTCGAGTGTTGTCCCACCATCTCTGAAAACTTTCCATACAACCACGTTACTCACCAAATATTAAAAAACCACAACCCTAGATACTCGCAAGTCGTAATTACTATACAAAATTCACTTAACCAATAATCTTATTAAGTAGTTGCATCCCATCACAAACTCTTATTACCATTATGCTCAGTCAGCCTTGACTATCACTACGAAGTCAACCTTTTCATCAACATGACACCTCAAACTCAGGTATACTCATCAAATTCGAAGGACTAACCCAATTTTTATACGCACTTTCTTACTAAAATCTTCAATTTCCTTCACCCAAGTATACTCAATGGAACTTTGTTTATCCGTAAGTTTTTCATTCCGGTATCAACCCACTCATTTATGGCTTAAGATAAAATCACTAGTCCTCATACTACCATCCTTCTTCTTAACAAACAAGATAGGAGCACCCCACGGGGAAGCACTAGGACAGATGGAACCTTTATCAAGAAGCTCCTGGATTTGGGCTTTAATCTCTCTCAATTCTGTCGGAGCCATCCTATAAGGAGGAATGGAGAAGGGGCGAGTATCCGGTTTCAAGTTAATGCAGAAATTTATATCTCTATCCGGAGGCATACCAGGCAGATCGGTAGGAAGCACTTCCTTAAATTCAGACACTACAGGAATAAACTCAATAGAGGGAAACTCAACCTCAACATCCAGAATATGAGGCAAATATGCCAAACATCCCTGCCCCACAAGTTTCCTAGCCTGAATAGAGGATATGATCTTAGCTGGCTTAGGCTAGTACACCCCTTCCCACTCTAACTTTTTCCTATCGGGATCTCTACAGTCACATACTTAGCATTACAATTTAACACAACATAAAGGGGGATCAACCAAGTCATGCCTAATATTATATCAAAATCAATCATATCCAAAAATAACTGTCACACCCCGAGCCTACACTCTGGGTGGGACTGACACTCGAGAACCATTGCTGGCCCCAAGCGAACCCTTGGCCTGGCTTACTTACTCAGTGGAAAACTTAACTCAAAAAGATAATCTCAAAACATAACTTTAAGGAGATATAAAACTTAGCCAAAATGGCAACTTAAATCTTTAAACAACATCTGAAATGATAATGTAAAGACAGCTGAACTACTAATTATTTATGAAGCCTCTAAAACAAAGAGGGATGTCAGGACAAGACCCCCGATAATCCTAATAATGAAATACTGAAAGCAAAGTAAAAGGAATCCTCTAGAATGAAAAGAGGCTCACCAACTGACTCTGAGTGCTCAACTGGATCAACGAGGTGCTGGGTGCTAATCCTGGTTACCTGCGTCTGCATCATAGGACGATGCAGGCCAACTGGCATCAATATATTGAATGCACGAGTATGCGAGTTGGAATGCTAAACATAACATAGGCTTGAAAAGAATTTGAAAGGAACACTTACCATGGCTTTACTCAACTCATGAATAACTCAACTCAAAATGTAGTGTAAAACAACAATAATAGTGCAATTTATACAAAGCATTTAGAACATTAAATAACAACTCAATTTGTTAAACATATGCAATAAGAAACTCAACTTTACTCATATATCAAAGTAATATAGTTTATGTGGGAGTTTCTCTAACCGACAACCACCACTATGAGCCTAAGTGGTGATACAACGTCTTACCCACGCTGCCAGAATTGTCCTATACTTTGCCGTCATATAGGACACCTTAACTAAGTGGGTTCACTAGTCTATGCTAAAAAGTAACATAAGAAGTCATTTAAAAAGTATGATCCTTTACTACCTATGATGGCTACATAGTTTATGGAGACTTGAGTTAATCTGAACTCGCATCCCCATATCGGTGCTCAATACTACTCCTAAAATATACTTAGCTCATATGTTTGTAAAACAAAACCTCTTTCTTTGGTTTGAGATAATTACTCAAAATTTTCGCTTAAAAGCTCTCTTGGAAATCGGTGTTTCCCTTTCTTGTTCAAATGTGAAAACATTTTTAAACTCTTGGAAATACTTAGTTCCCTTATAGATTTTGGAGAAATGAACTCAACTATTTACTCTATGCTTAACTTGAAACTTAAGTCTTAAAACAAAGTTAAAACGTTTGTGAAAGACTTCTTGAAAAGACTCTAAGAACTTCCTAGACTTGGCTCTTTACTTTCATTGAACTTGAATTTATGGATTCAAGGTTATGATTCATGTTTCTGGATAATTTTTAGGTGTTTAGAAATCATTTAGAGTAGTTAGAATCAATAGGAAGTGTTAAAACACTTTAGAAAGACTTAAACGGACTGAATAACAAAAAACTGGTGAAAAACGATGATTTGGGTGCATCCCGGGTGTGCCGCGCCAGCCCCTATTTTCTGGGGTTCCTTTTGGGTGCACTGCAGGTGCGCTGTCCCAACCTCTCTGGCGCTATGGGGGCACAACGCGCCTTGCCCTTCCCTGGTGCGTCTGACGAAAGTCTCAACTCGTTTTCTGATCCTAAATTGATTATTTTCGATTCCTTTTCTCAAATTCACTTTAGATTCAGGTACCCAAAACATATACCCAAGAATCTAACTCAAACAACTCAAGGAAACAAAACTTTAATATCAAGAAAACTCCTTAATCTCAACTCACGTTCAAGAACGAAAGCAATACAAGAACAACTACCAAATACATTCAAATTACAATCTTTTTAGAATGAATTCACACTGAATCAAATATGCTTGGTACATGGGTGAAAAAACCCAATGTTATGAAAGTATCTCATACCTTGTAGGATCAAATCCTTGATGAAACCCGCAATCAATTCCTTTCGAAATGACGAATCTTGCTTTTCCTCTTTTCCTTTCTCTTGTGTTCTCCTCTCTGGAACCCTAACGTTAATTTCCAATTGCACAAACTGAACCAATTCAGTTTTGTCCCTTAATTAATTCACTAAAATGAATTAAAATAATAGGGTATGGAAAAGACCAAAACACCCTTCAAAAATCCAGATTGGACATTTCCTTATTTGAACAACCCAACTTCTAATGGTAATATCTCACTCATACAAACTTGGAATCGCGCAAACTCAGCGGCGTTGGAAAGATTATTCCAAGATATTTCCTACGATATCTGGAAACACACCTAACTCATCCTGATCTAGGAGTTATGGTCATTTGAAGTTGAACAAAAACTCAACTTTAACACACTAAACAAATTTCCAGATTTTTATATTTTTTCCAAAAATGGTTATTTCCAATTCTTAACTTCTTCCTAGTTATTTCAAATTGGCGAGATGTTACAATATCTCCCCCTTGGAAACATTCGTCCTCGAATGAAATTACTCTTACTAGGCTAAGGGTGTAACATCTAACATTCAGCTCAAACACCCAACAAGGAAAGCAATTTCAACATACTAACTTATAAATGAAAGAGTACTAAGAATAGAATAGTACCGTGGTCTGGAACTTCTCCGGTTTCAAAGAGATGTGGATATCTCTTCTTCATATCTTCCTCAGCTTCCAAAGTAGTTTCCCCAACAAATCGGTTCCTCCAAAGGACTTTGACGGATGCTACTTCCTTAGTCCTCAACTTGCGAACTTGGCGATCTAGAATCTGAACCGAAATCTCTTCATAAGATAGGCTACCCTTGATCCCAATATCTACAGTTGGTATGATCAATGAAGGATCACCCATCCACTTCTTCCACATGGAGATGTGAAAGACCGGATAAATCACGACTAACTCTTGTGGTAGCTCTAACTCATAAGCTACATTACCTATCTTTTTTTATATTCTGTAAGGGACAATATACCGGGGATTATGCTTCCCCTTCTTACCAAATATCATAACACCCTTCATGGGTGAAACTTTAAGAAATACCCAATCATCTACTTCAAACTCTAACTCTCTTCTCCTAACATCAGTGTAGGATTTCTGACGACTCTACGCTTTTTTCAATCTTTCTTGAATCACTTTCACCTTCTCCATAACTTGATGAACTAAATCAAGTCCTATCAACCCAGCTTCACCAACTTCAAACCATCCAATAAGAGATCTGCATCTTCTCCCATAAAGATCTTCATAAGGAGCCATTTGGATGCTAGAGTGGTAACTATTATTGTAAGCAAATTCGATGAGAGGTAGGTGATCATCCCAATTACCTTTTAAGTCAATCACACAAGCCCTCAACATATCATCTAAGGCCTGAATAGTGCGCTCTTCTTGCCCATCTGTCTGAGGATGAAAGGCAGTACTTAAGTTCACCTTTGAACCCAAGCCTTTTTGGAATGACTTCCAACACTGTGCAGTAAATTGTGTACCTCTATTTGATATAATCGAAACATGGACTCCATGAAGTCTTACTACCTCTTGAATATATAACCTGGCATAATCCTCTACTGAATGGGTAGTCTTTACTGGCAAAAAGTGGGTTGATTTGGTCATTTGATCCACAATCACCCAAATAGAATCATGCTGCCTGCGAGACCTTGGCAAACTTGTGATGAAGTCCATGTTTATCATCTCCCACTTCCATTCCAAAATTCTATATTTTGAGCCAAACCACCGGGCCTTTGATGCTCCACTTTAACTTGTTGGCAGTTCGGACACTTAGCAACAAACTTTGCAATGCCCTTCTTCATGCTACTCCACCAATAAACTTCTCTCAAATCGCGATACATCTTTGTGGAACCCGGATGGATGGAATATTTGGAGCTATGAGCTTCTTCCATGATCCTCTCTTGGAGTTAATCCACCCTTGGCACACACAACCTACCTTGATACATCAACACACCATCTCCCTCTTGTTCAAAAGCCATTACTTTTTGCTTATGAACATTTGCCTTCAATTCAAGCAAAAAGGGATCTTTGTCTTGCTTTTCTTTTACTTTTGACACTAATGATGATTCAGCCCCATTCATCCCCACAACTCCTCCTTTTGTGGAATCCATTAGTCGGACTCCCAAGCATGCAAGTCTATGCACATCTTTCGCTAACTCTCTCTTTTCTTCATCGACATAGGCGGTACTACCCATAGACAATCTGCTTAAAGCATCAGCAACAACATTAGCCTTACCTGGGTGATAAAGAATACTCATGTCATAATCCTTGAGTAATTCTAACCACCTCCTCTGTCTGAGATTAAGCTCTTTCTGAGTGAACACATATTGAAGATTCTTGTGATCAGTGAATACATCAACATGAACACCATACAAATAATGACGCCATATCTTCAAAGCAAATACTACAATAGCCAACTCTAAGTCATGGGTTGAGTAATTCTTCTCACGAACTTTCAACTGTCTGGAGGCATAAGCTATAACCTTGCCATTCTACATTAATACGCAACCCAAACCAACTCTAGATGCATCACAATACACCACAAAACCTTGAGTACCCTCTGGTAAAGTTAACACTGGCCAGTAGTCAACCTCCTTTTCAATTCCTGGAAGCTTTTCTCATAAGCTTCAGACCATTGAAATTTCACTGTTTTCTGAATTAACTTGGTCAAAGGGGACGAAATAGAAGAGAACCCCTCTACAAACCTTCTATAATAGCCAGCCAAACCCAAGAAACTCCTAATATCAAATGGAGATGTGGATCTAGGCCAATTTTGCACTGCCTCTATCTTTTGGGTATCAACTCTAATTCCATCACCGGAAACTATGTGGCCCAAGAACGCCATAGACTCAAGCCAAAACTCACATTTAGAGAACTTAGCATATAACTCCTTATCTTTCAAAATCTGAAGAACTATTCTGAGATGGCTAGCATGATCTTTCTCATACCTCGAATAGATTAGTATGTCATCAATGAACATGATAACACACATATCTAAATAAGGCTTGAATACTTTAATCATAAGGTCCATGAATGCTGTAGGTACATTGGTTAAACCGAACGACATAAACAGAAATTCATAATGACCATAACGGGTCCTGAATGCTGTCTTGGGAATATCACACTCCCTTACTTTCAACTGATGATAGCCAGATCTGAGGTCTATTTTCAAAAAATAAGAAGCACCATAAAGCTAATTGAAAAGATCATCAATTCTAAGAAGATGATACTTGTTCTTGATGGTAACCTTATTTAACTGACGGTAATCTATACACATCTTAAGAGAACCATCTTTCTTTCTCAGAAATAAGACTGGAGCACCCCAAGGTGAGACACTTGGTTGAATAAAGCCCTTATCAAAGAGATCTTTCAAATGCTATTTAAGCTCTTTCAACTCTACTGGTGCCATTCTATATGACGGAATAGAGATAGGATGAGTATCGGGAAGAACGTCTATGTCGAAGTCTATCTCTCTCTCAGGAGGGACTCCGGGTAGATCATCTGGAAAGACTTCTGGAAACTCTTTTACTATAGGAACTGGCTGAATGGGAGGTATCTCAACACTATAGTCATTAACTCGGACTAAGTGATAGACACAACCCTTAGAAACGAACTTTCTCCCCCTTAAGGTACGAAATGAAACGACCCTTAGGCACTGCTGAACTACTTTTCCACTCTAAGACTGGCTCATTAGGAATTTGGAACTTAACAACTCGTGTTCTACAATCAATGGAGACATAACATGCATGAAACCAGTCCATACCTAGATTGACGTCGAAGTCTACCATGTCTAACTCAATTAAATCATCCATGGTATCCTTGTGATTGATGGAAATGACACAATCACGATATACTCGCTCATCTAGAATAGACTCCCCAACAGGTGTAGAATCACAAAAGGGCTCACAGAGTTTCTCATGAAGAACATCAAAATTATTTGCAACATAAGGAGTTACAAAAGATAAACTTGCTCCTAGGTCTAGCAAAGCATAAACATCAATAGAAAAGACTTTGATCATACCAGTGATAACATTTGGAGAGTTCTCTTGCTCTTTGACGACTAGTGATCGCATAAAGGCAGTTTGCTCCTCCGCCAGTACCGGAAGTAGCTCCTCTAGGTGCAGCCCTGTATGGTGGAGCAACTAATGAAGATTGGGCTCTATTGCCCTGATTCCCATTGCCTTGCCAGTTCTTGGGACACTCTTTCATGAAATAACCCTCTTGTCTACACACGTGACTGGCCATCACAACACTTACCTGTGTGGGTTCTACCACACCTAGCACATGCAGGAGCCCAGTTACCTCCTTGTGCCACACTACCTTGAGATTGGGCAGGTCTAGCCTTGAAATGCTGGGAATTCTGACTATTATACTCACTTTTGTTCCTGGGTGCAGGTGCACTAGCAGATGATGGAGCAGGTCCCTTTTGATTTTGCGGTAGGGACGAACGGTTCACATTACTTTTCTACTGTTCGGACTCATTCCCTATATTAGCCTTCTTGTTTCTAAAATCCTCCCTATCTCTCAGCTTCTCTTCCTCAACCTGCTATATATATACCATTAACCTCGATATATCCATATCCCCAATTACCATCGCTGCCCTGCCCTCTTTGCTTGATAGACGGGACAACCCAGCCACAAACAGACTCATTCTACTCCTCATGTCCACAACCATCTTCAGAGCATAACAGGATAGTTGGGTGAACTTCAACCCATACTCATGAACACTTAGGGAATCTTGCTTAAGTGTGAGGAACTCTCATACCGTAGCCTCTTTCAGTTCTCAGGGGAAGAAATGCCCTAAGAAAGCTTCCTCAAAACATGCCCAACTCGCAGGTGGTGCTCCCTCAGCTCTACCCTTCTTCCACTGGTCAAACCAAGTCCTAGAAACATCTTTCAATTGATATGCAACTAGTTCAACTCACTCAGTATCGACAATGTGCATAACATCAAATACCTTCTTCAGTTCCTCAATAAAGTTCTTTGGATCCTCAGTAGTGCTTTAACCAGTGAAACTTGAAGGGTTCATCCTAAAAAATTTGCGGATCCTCGAAGTGTCAGCCTCTTCTTGTCGAGCTCTTCTTTGTTGCCCAACCTGGATAGTCACAGCTTGACTTAGCATCCTTATTGCTTCTATGAACTCAACGTTAGTGACTTCCCCTTAAGGTTGCACTTCAGGTGCATTTGGTGACTCTTGCCCCTCAATATTACGCCTAGCAGAACGACCTCTGACAACTCTTCGTGGAGGCATAATTATCTGAAAACACGTGCATGCACGAATTAGAAGGAAACTTTTTAAAGATCAAACTCCAACGCATGAAATGAGAAAGAAAGAAGTGAGAAATTTTCCTAAGTGTTGCAGCCTCCTAATTATAGATGTGGCACGCTACACACCGATAACTACGACTCAACAGACACGGCTTCGTAGACACCCTAGGACTCTTGAACTCTGTGCTCTCATACCAAGTTTGTCACCGCCCAAGCCAACACCCTGGGCGGGACTGATACTGAGAACCATTGCTGGCCCAAAGCGAACCCTTGGCCTTGCTTACTTACTCAACGGAAAACATAACTTAACAAGATAATCTCAAAACATAACTTTAAGGAGATATAAAACTTAGCCAAAATGCCAACTGAAGTCTTTAACCAACATCTAAAATGATAATGTAAAGACAACTAAACTACTAACTGTCTATGAAGCCTCTAAAACAAAGAGGGATATCGAGACAAGACCCCCAATCATTCTAACAATGAAATACTAAAAGAAAAGTAAAAGGAGTCCTCTCGAATGCAAGGAGGCTCACCAACTGAATCTGAGTGCTCAACTAGATCAACGAGGTGTTGGGTGCTAATCCTGGTTACCTGCGTCTGCATCATAGGACAATGCAGTTCAACTGGCATCAATACATTGAATGTACGAGTATGCGAGTTGGAATGCTAAACATAACATAGGCATGAAAATATTTTGAAAGGAACACTTACCTTGGCTTTACTCAACTCATGAATAACTTAACTCAAAATGCAGTGTAAAACAACAATAATAGTGCAATTTATACAAAGCATTTAGAACATTAAATAACAACTCAATTTGTTAAAGATATGCAATAACAAACTCAACTTTACTCATATATCAAAGTAATATAGTTTCTGTGGGTGTTTCTCTAACCGACAACCATCACTATGAGCCTAAGTGGTGATACAACGTCTTGCCCACACAGCCAGAACTGTCCTATACTTTGCCATCATATAGGATGCCTTAATAAGTGGATCCGCTAGTCTATGCTAAAAAGCAACTTAAGGAGTCATCTAAAAGTATGATCCTTTACAACCTATGATGGCTACAGGGTTTATGGAGACTTGAGTTAATCTGAACTCGCATCCCCATATTGGTGCTCAATACTACTCCCAAAATATACTGAGCTTATATGTTTTCAAAACAAAACCTCTTTCTTTGGTTTGAGATAATTACTCAAAACTTTAGCTTAAAAGCTCTCTTGGAAATCGTTGTTTCCCTTTCTTGTTCAAATGTGAAAACATTTTTAAACTCTTGAGAATACTTAGTCCCCTTATAACTTTTGGAGAAATGAACTCAACTATTTACTCTATGATTAACTTGAAACTTAAGTCTTAAAATAAAGTTAAAACGTTTGTGAAAGACTTCTTGAAAAGACTCTAAGAACTTCCTAGACTTGTCTCTTTACTTTCATTGAACTTGAATTTATGGATTCAAGGTTATGATTCATATTTCTGGATGATTTCTAGGTGTTTCAAAGTCATTTAGAGTAGTTAGAATCATTAGGAAGTGTTAAAACACTTTAGAAAGACTTAAACATACTGAATGACGAAAAACTAGTGAAAAATGATGATTTGGGCGCATCCTGGGTGCACCGTGCCAACCCTCACTTTCTGGGGCTCCTTTTGGGCGCACTGCGGTCACACCGCCCTAGCCTCTCTGGCTCTATGGGGGCGCGACGCGCCTGGCCCTTCCCTGGTGTGTTTGACAAAAATCTCAACTCATTTTCTGATCATTAATCGATTATTTTCGATTCCTTTTCTCAAATTCACTTTAGATTTAGGTACCCAAAGCATATACCCAAGAATCTAACTCAAACAACTCAAGGAAACAACACTTTAATATCACGAAAACTCCTTAATCTCAACTCACTTTCAAGAACGAAAGCAATTCAAGAACAACCACCAAGAATATTCAAATTACAATCTTTTTAGAAGGAATTCATGCTGAATCAAACATGCTTGGCACGTGGGTGAACAAACCCAATGTTATGAAAGTCTCACATATCTTGTAGTATCAAATCCTTGATGAAACCCGCAATCAATTCCTTTCGAAATGACGAATCTAGCTTTTCCTCTTTTCCTTTCTCTTGCCTTCTCCTCTCTAGAACCCTAGTGTTAGTTTCCAATTGCACAAACTGAACCAATTCAGTTTTGTCCCTTAATTAATTCACTAAAACAAATTAAAATAATAGGGTATGGAAAAGACCAAAATACCCTTCAAAAATCCGGATTGGACATTTCCTTATTTGAACAATCCAACTTCCAATGGCCATATCTCACTCATATGAACTTGGAATCGCGCAAACTCGGCGGCGTTGGAAATATTATTCCAAGATATTTCCTACGATATCTGGAAACACATCTAACTCATCTTGATCTAGGAGTTATGATCATGTGAAGTTGACCAAAAACTCAACTTTAACACATATAACAAATTTCCAGATTTTTATATTCTTTCCAAAAATGGTTATTTCCAATTCTTAACTTCTTCCTAGTTATTTCAGATTGGCGAGATGTTACAATAACCAAATCAGACCAAGTCTGAAAACCCATAAACAATATAGGGCAAGCACGAATCACATGAGTGACTATGACTGATTCTCTAATTGGGGTAGAAACATGGATGGGGGCATCATGTATATCACAAATCATATCAAATTCCCAAGGCAAACTAAACTGAATCATATGAATAAGTAGAATCCGGATCAAACAAGACAATGCATTAGACACCTTAGCCTCGGTCTAGCCCAAAAAGGCATAAAACTGAGCTCGGTCATCTTGACAGTCTACCTCCTTGTCTGGCGGCACTGCCCCACCTACACTACCATTTCCTCGGCCTCCACGGCCACACTGATTTCCTCCTCATATGCCCAGGTTCTCCATAATTTTAACACACTTAATAACTTGACCAAGTAAGCATTGCTGCTATTGTAGTAGTCGTATTATGACCTTCTTTGATATACTATCTAGGAAATCGCAGTAGATATTCTAACTTCAACTGTCACAACATAATTTCATCATTTACTAAGCAACCCATACATGTTATGACAACAATACTAAATACATTTTCTAAAGTAATGGTGTTCATTATCTAGCCTTCCCTTACAAAACTTCTTGAATGTTGTCACCTTGGCAAAGTCTGCTGAATGCACCCCCTTCTACCTCCATCACCAAATCAACTACTTTATGAAAAGATTTTTGCTAAAACAGGCACCTATAAGCTTGAATCTGCAAATTTGACCTTAATCCCTTCACAACACAACGAATTTACTCT
The DNA here is from genome assembly GCA_029582685.1 of Solanum piurae. Lineage (NCBI taxonomy): Eukaryota > Viridiplantae > Streptophyta > Magnoliopsida > Solanales > Solanaceae > Solanum > Solanum piurae. The sequence goes on along the minus strand of JAJOOO010004020.1, from coordinate 4,717 downwards.
CCTAGACTGAAGCAAAGTAGAGCACCATATTTGGATAAAACACAAACCTTTGCCTTAAAGGCTGCAACAAATATATTATGTTGCTCTATATTCAAGAACTCATCTCTCATCGTATCCCTCAAAGTTCAGGGTATATACTTCTTCATACAGTAAGTTATAAAATGTTTCCTAAGTCATGAGTAGTGCATTTACTAGTCGGCACTCAACATGAGAACACACCACCTTTTGTGTCTCCCTTGAACTGGTATATGATAAACTCAACGCCACATCACTCTACCTTATCCATCTTATGAAGCATCTCATGACAATCAACAAGAAAATCATAAGAATCTTTAGATTCAGTACCCAAGAAGTTTGAAGGTTTTAACCTTAAGAACATAATAAAAACATCATGTTTCTCTCTAGTCATTACATGCCCACAGTGAGTCGGGGAACATACCTATTTCCAAGGACACGTTTTCTATTTCTAGTGTTGGTGTTACCACTTCTATTACTCTAGTTCTGACCATAGAGTGAAGGAGGAAAGATGTCAATTTGTATGACATAGATACCAATTGGATTCAAGTCATAGCACGAAAGGAGAAAAGAAATACAGAGAGATTTCCTAAACTATTGCCTATCAAAGAAAAGTACAGACATCTTCGTTCCGTTCTGCAAGACTCTACTAGACTCGTTTTGGTACAATGAGATCAACGAACCTAGGGCTCTGATACCAACTTTGTCACGATCTAGACCGTCGTGATTGACACCCACACTAACCCTCCGGTGGGAGAACTATTACTACAACCCAACTAAGCAACTCAACGATAAACTAAACATTTAAAGATACAGAAGCAGGTTTAAATATAGAAATTTTATAGATTTCCCATAAACTTCAAAGGTTTTAACAAATAACTAACCAAACTAATGCGAAAGTTTAACCCTTAGAACCTGAAAGTCATTGTATCAAAATATCTAAATTCAACAAGTCTAAGGAAATGGGTACAACCCAAAACTAAGCATAAGAAATATGTAAACAATAGTCTGAGTCTGAAGAGAATGGACTAAACAAAAATGAAGGATTTCGTGGCAGCCTGAAAGAACTGGCTCACCCTTGAAATTTGGTCTCGATCACTGATCTCCTAGCTGAGGTCTATCAATAGCCACCTAAAGTTGTCTTGTACTCAACAAAGAACGAGTAAGTGCAGTAGCAATACTCAACCATAATGTACTGGTAGGATCACACGGCTATCCCATTAAGTGAAACATATATAGGCAGTCACAACACAGTAAACATGACACGTACATAATATATGCACAATTATCATTTCAAGAGCAATGTACAAATCCACATTCTCAATAACAAGTGAATATGACAATTCAATGGTCCTCTCATGGAACCATACCCAAACTTTTAGTGTACCAGAATGTGGCACCTGATCCTAATTAGTGTGCCGAAACGTGACACCTAATTCAATATATGTGCCAAAAACGTGACACCCGATCCAATGTAAGGGTCGAAACATGACACCCGATACCAGTTAGTGTGTCGGAATGTGATACCTGATCCATTCAACACAACTACAATTACGATCACACTCATATGTACATACTTAAATCATACAATCAAGTGTTGAATCATGACATACAATTGTTCATTCATACTCTTTTCATTAGGTTTGATCAACAATGCTTCATTCACACATATACATGCATTACAAGGAACAAACTACCAACATATATCTCACAAACATGAAATCAAACCATCACCTACCTCGAAACCAAGCTAGAATCCCCTAAGGCACTTGAATCTTCCCTTTCCAGATTCTTTCGACTTGTTCTAGGTCTACAAATAATAATTTAATGCAAGGATTAATTAATTAAGGTCTAATTACCCAAATTATAACAAACCCAATAACCCATACCAAACCCATGATCCTAAGGTGTAGCTAGGGATTTTTCCCACCATCAAATTCAGTCCAAAACCCTCCCCTAATAATAATTAACCAAGAATCTAAGTTTTACGGATCGAAAAATGTATTAGGGGAGTAAAATCCTTACCTTTTGTGCTAGAAGAGGTGGAAAACCTTCAAGAAATATCTCTGGGTCGTCTCTTAGCTCTCAAGAATGAAACTTGCAGAAAAATAACATTTTGGGGGTTTAATCTCGACTTAAGTCGTGACTGGCCCGTCGTAGCGGGACACAACACACCACAGCGGCCCCGCCCTGGCGACTTGCATGGAGACAGAGAGTCAGAATTAGAGTTTCAAACCCCCATTTCACAACACACCTTCAACCTTAGACGTTCAAAAACTACCTGGTCACGCTAAGATCAGTTTCAGGAGTTCTACCCGCCCGAATTCGATTCTGTAAAGCCGTACAGGCTTCTTAAAATCTTGGCTATCCACTCATGTGATAAAATTCATAATTAGATCCTCATTCATTGCCAGATTTTACTATACCTCTCATGACTCAAATTTCGTCCAAATCTGGACTAGGCAACAATTTTTCAAGTCACTACTCAAAAGTTTTTTGGCCCAAATTCTTTCTCCATTGGCTTTTCCATAATGAAGGAAATAAGTCGTTACATCGAGCAGGACAATACTAATGGATTGCACATTCGCCACACAAAAGGGAACTTCTTAGATTGCATTTTTATATCAAAGAATTTGTCACTATTATTGGGTTGAAATACATAGGTAATACTGAAGATTTTGGATATCCAGATTCTCCTCCGAGTAGGCTTGGAAAAATATTTCACTGGTACACAAACATGTGTCAATAAAAGACGTTTGGTTCAACTCTTTCTTATTAAAAGATGGGAAAACAATCAAGATGTCGTTCAAATGGTCATTTTGTACTTTATTCATACATTTTTGTTTTCTCAACTTGGTGATACACTCGTATCGATAGATGATTTTAGAATAGTTGATGAGAGTTATGAACAGTTTTCATGAGGACAACTGGCATACTCCAAGCTGATGAAAACATTGAGGCAAAATTCACAACTACTAAACATATGTATCGGTTAGGTGACATGACATACACTAAATGTATGAATTTATGAATGTGCATCAGAAGTCAATCATGATATTGCTATCAAGGATGGAAAGCAGATCCCAAGGATATATAATTAGAGAGTTGTGGGGGTCAAGCCTAAATTTGAGATATTTATGGCTAGCATATTTATAGAGGTAAATTTTATATTTATTTTCGTATACTACAATCAAGTCTTTATTTAGGTTTATTATTATTTTAATTTACACATAAAGTTTGCAAATTATTTTATTTTTTTAGTAATGTACCATGGTACATACCTTTACTGATATATAGTAATATTTTTTGGCTGTTAATACAACTACTTCAGAATGTGTGCACCAACATAGAACAAACACGGAAAAAAATGACAACACTTTATTTGTCTACTACTGCTTGTGTTTCACCTACCGAACCATCCACATTGTCCATTCCAACACATTGGTTGTCAAACTCAAGTAAATGCACCCCCAAAAGCTGCCCGAATATGAGGAAGTTGCTACTAAACCATAGTTATTAAGAAAGTTTAGACGTGTTTCTAATACAACCTCTACACCATCACCCAAGAGAAGAAAGAATGTTCATGTCCCAAATCAAATCCCATTGAAGCTAAATAACTAGAACAATCGCCACAACCAATCAATATTTACTCCAGATTTACTAACGACACCAACTGATAATGTATCTAACATTTCTCAAACTTCATTTGTTCCAACTAAGAATATTTACTAGGTTGGGCCGGGCCGTACTGAGTCGACCCATTAGAAAATTTGTAACTACTATACCGAACGGGATCGAATTTGGTCTCCCATTAATGGGCCGGGCCGATCCCGGTCGAAATAATAAAATGGGTGGAAAAAATCTGATCCGTGCCCGGTTAGTCAATAACGGTTGGGCCTGATGGTATGAGCCCATATTCCAATAACGGGTCGGGCCTTATCAAATTTTTCTTAAATTTTGATTTATTAATAATTAATTCAAAAGTTTCAGTTAATTATCAATATAGTGTATTATTATCTATTTAATTTTGTAATAATTATAACTATTTATGACAATATATTATCTAAATAATAAAGTAGTTACATTATATATATATATATAACTAAATACTTATAATGTATACCAAATACAAATAGGCATACACACTATATAGTATATACTAGGGAAACTTACATAAATATGCTATATTAAGAAAATATTTACTATTTATAGGAATAACATTTTTTTTTCACTTGATCACTTTTAATACATTTATAATACAATTTTAATACATATTACATAGACCAAATTTATAAAACACATATAATACAATTTTATTGATTGATAATACATTTATCACACATTTTAATATATTTATAATACAATGTGTTAATTTCTTACCAAACAAGCATAATATATTTTAAAACAGATACATATATATTGCATACATAATTCACTTTTAATACATATTGCAGATTTGTTATAGTATTGCTATATATTGCTATAAATGGTAATAAATAAAAAGTATGGCTAAAATCAGTAATTATTTATTAAAAGGTACTCATTCAAGTATTTTTTTTCCTATAAACTATCTATTATAGTAGAATACTTATAATGTATACTAAATATACTACTTAATATAATATAATACTTACATTATACTATATACATACTTCTAATATACACAAAATATACTATCTATTATATTAGAATACTTATATCA
>JAJOOO010004019.1:0-61793 GCA_029582685.1 Solanum piurae | reverse complement strand
ATGTCTTTTTTACCCTTAATGAAATGATTTACAACCACACAAATTTCTATCATTCATTTTGGACCACAAGTTTTAAAAGTCTTTCCATTTTTCTTAAAGTTTGTGTCAAATCAAAGTACATCATATAAAATGGGACGGAGGGAGTAATAGATATTAATGTTATAACTTTATAAAAGAAATAATGTTTATTAATCAATTTGTATGATTTTAACAAAGATAGACTTTAACTACTCATAAAAATTGAGCTTCCATTCAGCGATTTTGTACTTTGATAACGGCCTACTAGAACAGAAGATATTGCCCTTTAGATATTCAAGGTATTTTTTCTTTGATGTTAGCATCATAGATATTGTTGCATGTCAATATTGTTGAAGGCATTATAGGAATTAGCTTTATATTTTGCAAACATGATTTGTAAGAGAAGAGATGAACTACCCCACTAGGCATGTAAATTTGTTTGCAACAAATTTTCTCTGGTATGAAAAATTAATTGCAATCACAAAACAAAGAAAAAATGATTTTATTTATCAAGGTTGTGGGTACAATTTTGTGCATTATTCTTAAATTTTCACCGCGATTCGATAGTCATTAGTAGTATATTCCTCAAATGCATGATAATTTGAACCTCCTTAAGATATCTTGAGGAAGAACACATCTTGATTACCTAGACTTTCAAAAAGACAATATTTGATGTCTTGATCTTTTTATGAATATCAAAAGTTCATGGGATATTCAAGTGCCTCTTCGAAATATATATACTCCTTTACATAGGTGTGAGCAAGGATTAGAATAGAGTAACCTTTAAATAAAATTTGACGGACATTTCACTTGTCTCATCATAGAGTAGAAATGAGACAATAAAAGAACCATAGAAATTCTGTAACAAGCAGTACTAGTGGCCATTTGGGCACTACTACTACAGAATTCAAGGTCATTTTCCAGTGGTAGCTGAATGATGAGTTGTTCAGTTTCGTAAATATGTGGTCAGTTTGGCCATTTGGGCACTACACTACTACTGAATATTCACTGCATATCTGTTTCCGCTGTGGACCTCAATCTCATAATATATAGCCCAGAAAGAGGCAGGCCCAACTCAAATGAGATATGATAGCTTCGGTATGATCTATCATTCTTGCCAATACATTATCTTCATTTTGCTTCAGAGAGAGAAAAAAAACCACACAAGAGTCGACAAATGAACAATATTTTGGCCAAATCCACTGGATTTCTAAAACTCGCCTAATGCAATTAAGAGAACGCATCTAACACCAAATTAGTATTGCCTTCAGCAAGAACTAAAAGTTCAAATTAGTGCTCAAACTTGGCCTGGGGAGCATGCAGCTCTCAAACAGGCACATAAATAAACACAGTTAAAACCACAAATGAAACAGTAAATTGAGAAGAAATGTATGAGGTGTTAATCCTGAGGTTAACTCAAAACCAGTCATAACAACACTTGATCAAATACGACAATTTCATCTAGGATTGGTGGTTTTCTGTTTGGCCTTCTCTATAAGAGGTCTCAGCTGCTTCTTTTCAGCTAGAATTTTCAAAAAGTTGAACAGAAAGGGTATATAGTTGTGCTTCCGACGGATATTTTCAGTTTTCCATTTATTGAACTTCTCCTCCTCCCTCAATATCTTATCACTAACAGCTTCAATACCAGAATTTACCTCTGCTAAGGATTTATTTAGTGATTCCACTTGGCTGCTATCCACCATTCTCTCCGACTGGGATGCAGCCAGCTGCTGCAGAATACGCTCCCTCCTCTTTTGAAGCTCCTTCAGCTCTGCAGTATACACCTCTTTCCTGTTCTTTACTACAGCCATCAGATTGAATCTTATTTCACTTTGGGAATACCTCTCAATACGTTCCTGAATAACTGGTTGCACCATGCGCAACCACTCAATATCACCTTGCCCACCAGGGCATGGTCCAAGACTGATTGGTCCCTCCTTCAATCCATCAAGCTCATACAACACACCGTCCACAGGTATATAGCTGATAAAATGATATACATCATCATCTTTTCCAGCAGCTTTCTGCTCCTCAGGCACAAATGGCTCAGGTCTTGCAAAACTATTATGGGCTGTGCGAATTGCTTCACTGTTATTGATAGCTAAACCTTTAAGCTCCGGTGGGAAATTCTTTGTGAATTCTTTTAGTGCAGATAATTCTGGGCCAATATCAACATCTGGACTGTTCAGGAGGATTGAAAGGATTGCTTGGGTAGCACAAGCATTGTTTATCACCTGTTTCACATCATCAAGAAAGTTACATGTCATAGTGTGCTAAGAAACTCCTAGTAGTTTAACCACATATATCATGTAAAGGTATTTGACCTGACTAGCAAAGAATAGGTTTGGGTTTGGGTCCTTGATCACAAGGCGATCATCTTTTTCACCAGGACGCCATTTGAAAAGGAATATCAAACCGTACACAGGCCTGTAAAAAATCAAAAGATAAATTATTATTTCCTTTTTGAAAAACTTGGAGAACCGCAAGCTTGAAGCCCCCGAGAATAAATTGTTCGCACAAAACCATACAACTAATGCTCAAGTGGCAGAATTGATTCACCTAAGACTGTTGAGCTCATCAAGATCCAAAGAATACAACTCCTCGACCTGTTTCAACATGGAATAGTATGAGAAGATAAAAAGTTAAATCACCCAAAAGAAGGTAAACCAACCATTTTAACAGTCCATCCTTCCCAATCCCCCCACCTATTCCTTTGGTTTGTCTCATAGGAAAAGCATATCAATCATAGCTTATCAGCTTCTATAGTGAGGGAAGAAGAACTCCTCCATATAGAAATGAGATAACCACAAAGATATTGAAAGAGTTTTGTTTTTTTTTGTTTTTTATTCTCTGGAGAAAGTAACAACTTGTATTCTATTTCCAAAAAATCAAAACCCCGCCACAACAAGTAACTGATTCTAGATCTTCCATACACTCCTGTTTACACCAAAAATGAAACAACACTAAACAATTCATCTTCATCTTCTGGATGAAGTTGCTCTTGTTCTGGAAGCACCAAGAAGATACAAAAGGTTTAACAAACAAACATTTGTCAGCTTTTATACAGTTGAAGTACTACAAAACTAATGAGCTGACAAAATCCTCAAAAAAAATCAAAATTATTAACAGGGGAAAGGTTAGCCCAACTAAATAGGCAAACCGACATCTAGCCTCCAAAATCCTGTTGAAGTTAATACGCCATCAAAGCATCTGTGATTCCTCTCAATCCAAATACACCAGAAAATGTTTGCAGGTACCATGTTTCAGATTTTTCTGATGGTCTTGTCAACTTCCGTAGAGCTCCTGCTCACATAGGCATCTCTTACGGATAAAGGCACTGCCCATTTCAATCTAAAAATGTTTAGAAACAGATTCCAGATGTCTGTGGCCACAGGGAAGTGAAGGAGCAGGTTGACTAGCACATGAAACAACTGTTTGCTAGTGAAAAGTTCTTTCTAGTTAGGTTGTCTTGGGTGAGGCAAACACCCTTTAGAGCCAACCAGCACTTTAGGTGGAAGTTTTGTTTTCCAAACTAGTTTGGGCCATAAGTCAATTATAATAGTGTCTGAGCACAGGTCAGCACACCTTAACACCTAACGGTGTAAAGACCTTCCTTAGAGTTGCCTCATTTCAGTTTGTCCTTTATCTGGGGGTTTGTTGTGTATTTCTCTAATGTTTTCAGCATGTCAATGAGCTCATCTATCTTCCAGTCACTAAGGTTCCTCCTAAGATGGGTTCCATGTGTTGACTTCTCTATTATGACAAATAATAGAATCTGAATTGCCTGCAACAAGGAACATATTTGGGAATACTTTCCTTCAGTCTACAAATGAGGCCTAAGACCTTCCATGGCCATTGTTATCAAAGGCGAAAAGCGCAAAAAAGCTCTAAGGTCCGTGAGGGCTTTAAGCGCAGAGCGCAAATAAAGAGTGGGCTTTAATGAAAAAAGGCGCAAAGGGAGAAAAGAATTCAAATATATATGTTTAGTCCAAGACTAATAATTATAAACATGAATGACAAATATAAGACCAAAGAAATTGAAAAAACATTATGATAAAGTGAAATATCAATTATTTAGTGCCACTTCTTCATACAAGGCTCATTGGCAAGGAAATGTTTGCCTTAGAACCTTGATGACGACATTGAAGCGCACATAAAGCGAGGCTAAGCGCTCAACACGTTTTGAGCCTCACTTTAGGGCTTAAGCGCGCCTTTGATAACACTGGTATAAAGGCGAGGGACGGGGGGGGGGGGGGAAGCTTCCCCTATCATAGGAGAGAAAGCCCTTTGTTAATAAGGATAGAATATTTCACTGTCGTGATGCACTACCTGATCCATTTTTCTCCAAAACCCAACTACTTGATGATTGTAATAAGATAGGGCCAGCTTAGTTTGTCAAAGGCTTTTAAACATCAAGCTTGAGTAGGAGCCTATTTCCACCCGACTTTAACTTCCAATCCATAAGCTCATTTGCTATGAATGCAGGATTAATAATTTGTCTTCCCTTAATGAAAGCAATCTAGTGGCCTGAAAACTTATGGGTTTGTGTTTTCTAAGTTCAATAGCTCCTTTTCTTTTTGGAATGAGAATAAAGGATGCATTGAAGGACTTGACCATGTCACCATGATGGTGAATATGATTGGGAATAGCTAATACGGCATGCTTAATGGTGTCCCAAGCTTTCTGGTAGAAGGCCATCGTGAATCAATCAGGACCTGGACTCTTGTCAGGAGCACATTAGTTGATGGAATCTCTCACTTCCTCCTTAGTGAAAGCAATAATTGTATAAGACTACAGGATGGATAGAGGAGAGAGATGAAAAAACCACTATGGAGGAAAAAATCAAAGGATAAGCTTTTTCCCTTCTGCTAAGTTCTAACAGAAGGTATTCGCCACTCACCAAAGAAAATGGTTCCTTGAAATCCCTAAACTTAACAAACATACAACTTGCCTCAAAACTCTATACGGTGCTAGCAAAGATAACGACTCCATTAAGTCGCATTACATGCATCTGGCATGTAACTGGTAAATACGGAGTTCAAGTTCATAATTGCATGTACAAAAGCAATAACTACATGGGAGATATATGATCATCAAATTAAGGGGGAAAAAAAGAAAGGAAATCGCCAAAAAGCATATTCTCATTGCTTAGTGGAAATGTTCCACACAACTAAGAAATTAAACCACCTAAGATTGAAGAAAACAAATCATAATTTTAGAGTAAACTGAAAATACCTGCACACCTTTTACTTGCATCTGCTGCATAAGTTCGGTAAAAACCCCTGCACACAAGCAATGTCAGTATCTTTCATATTCAAGGGTTTTACCAAGTGAAACGAAACAGGGAGATCATCAGAAAAGCTTATCATAGCGACTAAAAATTTAGAGGTTAGGTGGATTTAGAACCCCAAATTTAGTAGCTATCATCAACGATGAAGAAGATGTTACATTAGATTGTTCCCACTCGTATTGAACACTACAGGAAACCAGTCTCCTTCTCCCCCACACCCAAAACCCACACTCAAGAATTTTAATTTTTATGGGGTAATAGTTGTGTCCAGACTAGCTTGCGTGCATCACAATAATAAAGATGAAGAAGAATATTGCATTGCATTGTTTCTTCTCCTCTTAAGTAGCACAACAAACTGGTCTTCGAGCCACACATGAATCTCTGCAGCCCTTCTTCCCTGACATTAAAAACTCGTCCATTGAAAAAGCAAAAAAAAAAAAAAAAAAGAATCACCAAATAGTCATTCAAGCCCTCATTTGACTAAGTTTGATGAGAAGAAATGGTATGTACGTTTGATACAAGGTTAGGAAAAAGATTTCAGACTCTGGCCCAGATCCCTATGCCTAGGGGTTTGCAACGATTGAGTGAATTAATTATCTTTACATCAACAAGAGAACAAAACAACTGTATCACTCCACTTTAATTGAGAATGATATCACTCCACTTTTAGCACCCCTAATTTTACTGGAAAGAGATCTTCTGAGTGTCTCTTTCCAAGCCCTCATGCCTAGGGCTGCAACAACTGAGTTTTTAACTTTTATCACTACCTGAGCAAGACAACATAACTGTCGAAAGACGTAATAAATCTATATTAATGTACTCTCCGCAACAGTTTAAGATTTTAGATGGCATGGTCAACACTTCAACATAGTATCACTGCATGGAGAGGTTTTGGGCTCGGGTCTTACTGCCACCCATTATAAAATAATAAGTAAAAAACTTAATTTTTCATATAGCAATAGCTCATTTTGTTTGAAGAATTCGTCAATATCCATTTTTGCATTTGAAAGTGATAAAATTCATATATCCCAAAGACCACCAGTAAAACCATGCTATAAGAAAGAGAAGTTGAACATCAGACGTTACACAAGTTATCAAAAATGAGTAGGTATCTTTCAACAAAAGGAGATACACCCAATCAATGAAGCAATATGATATCATCTCAACGTACAGCTCCATACGTTGCATGCACAAACTACCAAAATTAGGAAAATAATTTATGACATGTGGATGATAAAACTTTTTAATACTTAATGATGTGAAATAGGTAGCCTGGTTGCTTAGCCTCTGCTGATGGATGGGTAAAATGAGGAAAATTTTGTGTATCACAGCATGCAGCACATATGCCCTTTCAGACTAACTTTTATTGTCCAAAGGAACAAAAGGCGGTGCTTGAGGGGAAAAGAACTATATGTCCCATTTTTTGGGATAAATGGGGAAACATTGGCTAGTACAATGCAACAAAGGGAAGGATAGCTTCTTTCTGTAAATGTAATACAAGTGCAAACATTTTACATATATTAGCAGAACCACAAATTATTCTTTGAAAACATTTTTAACCCTATAGCTTAATAAAAAATAGAGATAAAAAAGAACTTCTCTTTTTGGATGTCCATGAACTGTTGATGGTTTAATCGACAGTCCCAATAAAAGCTTTTATTTTACAAGGACAATCATAATTAAAACTAATAGTAGCTACTTCTCCAGCAGCCAGGAAGGACATCTACAGTTATCTTTTCTTGCATCTACAGTTATATCGCTGCAAGACCATTGCAGCAATATTGAAATCTAAACCAATAAAAGATGAATTACAAGCAGGGAGTGGAACACAAGGAGACATCATTGGGGCATGACTAACATTCACAATTTAAAGTGTGAAGTCATGTGAGATGAGACTGAAGCAGCTAGAGCTGATATTGAGTATTGTGCCTTAGTTTCTTTTAGAGACTGTCTTCCTGTTTACATTAGAGTGAAGTACAATAACCTAACAATCTTTCTATTTTTTTAGTTTCCTTTAAGATTATAACATGATCATCTAATACATCATTCTGTTGTCTTACCCATTTGGCTAGAGACTAATGACATGTTCAGAAAGCCATTAGGAGTAGGGATTATACTTTCAACTCTTGACCAAATAAGGCTGGGACACTTACCAGGATCAGACTCGATAGTGCACCACGACATGATTGTAAATTACCTGAGAAAGTAGAGAGACCATTAAAAAAAACAAAAACCAGGGGCGGCTCAACCCTAAAGCCCCAAAAAATAAGGGCCTCCAAACAACCAAATTCAGTTCGCTCAAATACGAAAACTTACCACAAAAAAAAAGAAGAACAACAGGCAAGTTTAAAGGAAGAACCAAAAGCAGATGAATGAAGGAGATATATACATATACATACATAAACGAGACACCCAGATCTGATGAAGGTGCACCGTATTAACCAATACCACACTTGCAACTAGGGCTAGGCGTGGTCGATTCGGTTCGTTTTTTCGGTTTTTGGTTTGGCAAAAATGTGAAACCAAACCAAATTGAAATAAATTCGGTTTGGTTTGGTTTGGTTTTCGATTTAACCAAATTTAATTAACAATGATACATTTTCAAAATTCAATCACTCTTGTTCAATTTCTTCAACCTCTCATGTTCTTACAAGTCACATCCAATTCTATGGCTTTGCAAATGTATTGACAGTTCAAGAGAAGTTCACAAATTAATGGTAGAAATTCAAAAATTAGGCCATGACTAAACTCAAAAGGACATAATTTTACCTGTTCAAATATCAAGTTTGTGCAAAAGGCAAGTTTTCACCTCAATACCTCATCACCTGTGGCATGTGGCTGTGTTGCTGTTCAAATAATACAACGATCAACATTAACTTCTATAACAATCAACACTCAACAATACTCTCCAAACTCCAACAACCTATGCCATACAGTTTGGTTTTTGCCTTTCAAATTTCAACAAGCATTTAACTTGCAACTTACCATATCATTGACTAAAATATCCAAAAAAAAACTGATAATTCTTGTCAAGCAGTCCAGCAGGCAGCAACATTAACAAACTAGTCGAGTATAAGAATAAAAAGACTATCAAGAGTCAAGACAACAACACTAGAAAATTCATCAAACTTGTGCCCAGCCCTAAAATAGAGTTACAAACTAAAGTCCAGCTGCCTAAAAATAACTTAATTACAGAAAAACACAGTACATTACAGTTCACAGATCACACAAATAATCACATAGTTGCATACTTGCATTCAATGATTAAAAAAACAATAGAGGAAGCAGTACATTTTTTTCATATTCTTGCCATGGGTTTTCATCAGATTTTGCTCTTAATGTGTGTGTATCTAACAATTTCAATTTCTCTTGCTGTTTCACTTCAAGAATTTCTTTTGTTGTGATGGGTTTTTACCAAATGTTGCTCTTAGTAATGTATCCCTATGTTTGGTATTACAGCAATAGTATTCACAAGTTATACATGTACCAACACATCCTATGTCTAAAAACGCCCTGTGTATTTTAATTTTCCTTTCTATAACCAACTTCTAGAGTGCTACACTGCTACTCGTGTAATCGTGTTGTTTTCCACAAGTTTATTAGATTCCATTATTAATCTTCCATCAAAAGAAAGATTTCCAGGTGAGAGTTGGGACACGATGAGCACTAACCTTCGAGGCGAGACTTGCGAGCGAGCACTGAGCAGTGGCCAGTGAGAAGCGGCTTGCAGGCTGCGAGCACTCAGCGAGGACTGAGCAGCGGCTTGCCTGAACTTAAGAGTCGACGAGCTGAGAGATGAGAGTTGAGAGACGAGCTGCGGCTTAACGTAAGTCGAGTTGAGAGATGGGAGTTAGGGATTTCAATTTAGAGATTTTCTGATTGGAATTTGGGTCACATTTGAATATGGGTTGTGGGCTATGGGCCGGCTGGGGCATGGACACCCGTGTTAAAGGAAAAATTACACATCTAAGAGTTATGATCAAGTTTTACATATAACAAACATAAAAATCATATTTGTATAGTTATAGTTTACATAATTGCGCTCCATAGCAAATTTTATGTTTGGTATGGAGCTTTTAATTTGTATATTTCGCTACAAACATCCAATTTTATACAAATTGTTCAGTTTTGTATAAATTCATTTATACATTGTAATTATATAATAAAATTTGTATTTGTATAATTATAAGTGTATATGACGAAAATATATGTATTTGTATTTACATATACATTTTCTCTCGATTTATACAAATTGTATATCGAAAATGGTTAATTGTATACCAAATCAAATAGCAAAAAAAAGGGATGTTTGCTGCGAATTACAATTAAAATAAACTATGACTATATCATTTAATTTGAATTAATAGTTTGCTATTTCATACAATTTTCCGAGTTATAAATGTAAGGAAATTTTTCAAAATGTCAATATTTTAGAATTTAATAGGATTTCTTATCCACATTTTCAATATTTATTAAAAGTGTCAATATTTTAATTTGTTATATAGCTGATTCATTTATGTATTTATTAATTTGTTTAATTTGAAAGTATACAATTATTTAATAACAGAAGGAAGAAAATCAAGGGAGAAAATATTTGTCATGACCCAAAAATGGACGTGATGACACTCGTCTTATCCCACCAAGACAAGTCAGCCTAAAACTCAGCCTTTACGATAAAATGCGGAAATTTATAATCAACTTAAAAATACCCCAAAATCTGATTGTCACGTGTACAAGCCTCTAATGTGTTATAACAAAATTTAAAGAAAATACAATTCTCAAATGACATTGTTTCTAGAATTGAACAAGATCATAATTAAGGAGAAAGAAGGTCCGCTGAAATGACAAGCAACTACCTCACAAACCTCCACAAGAAGCCTCGGACAAGGAGAAGAGAAAATATCACAAAGGTCCGGGCTAGTAACCTACAAAAAAATGTAGTAGCAAGGGGTGAATACCAAACCACACAGTACTCAGCAAGTAAACTTCTAAACACAAGCTAAAGAAATAGAATACGGGTACTCCTTACACCCCAACTGAACCTCCACAACTACAACCTGCATAAAACCAATCCAACCTAACAGTTCACAATTTATATAGCACACAGCTCAACAACAACACTCTAACAATTACATATCCTCAACAACTAGCTTAATATTCATCAATCACAACTATCACCTGCATAAAACCAACCCAATCTAACAGTTCACAATTTACATAGCTCACAGCTCAACAACAACATTCTAACCATTACATATTCTCAACAACAAACTCAATATTCATCAATCACAAGTTCCACAGAAAGGCACTCACAAGATCAAGTTCACCAATGATAAAGATGTGCAATGGAATGAAATGTAATGTCAAGTATAGTGATGCATGTCTGACCTAATGATACACACCCATTGTCTCTTAGTCCGGGACCTATGGGGACTTATTTGTCCATGCATCCGTGGCGGTGCGCGACACGTCCCTTGATAATAGTATCCATCACGGCACAAGATACATCCCTTGATATATAGTATCAATCGCGGCGCGCGACACGTCCGTTGAAATATAGTATCCGTCGCGGCGCGCGACACGTCCCTCGAAATGGTACATCATCTTTAATTTCTTATTCTTTCTTAATTCACATATCACTTGTCACAACCATGTCTCAAAACAATGCAAATGACACGTTCACATAAATAATGAGGAGATGGACCATTTTCATAATAATGCACAATTCACAACAACACAATCATGATACAACATCAACAATGAGTCAATAAGCCTTTCAAACCATTCTCAACACATCACACACCAATAATTAAGCACATTGCATTTTATTCTCCCTTTTTCATCATTAGAATTATTCAATATGGACAAGTCAACCCATCACCAAGTCCCATTATTCCCCAACACATACCACAAAGAAATACACGATTCTATACACTTAAAAAGGGTTTAGAAATTCACTTGCCTCAAATAGTCGAACAATCACTTTGGGACTTGAGTCTTCCCCTTTCATAAAGCTTTAAATTGCTTCCAATCTATCAAATACACAATCTTCATAAGAATATGAATCTAATGACACCCATATTACTATATTTAGTTTCGGCTCGAAAATCGGATCAAAAAGTCATCCCGAGCCACCAAATTCAAATCTGAAATTTTCTTTCAGATTATGTTTACCCGTGATAAAATAAACTCGCATGCAAAATTTCAACTAAAATGGATTGTTATTCGACCCCCAAATCAAGATTTTGTTCTAAGAATCCTAGACTTATATTTTCATAAATCAGTCCAAATTCTACAGGTTTATATCCTAAAAATCTATTCATCATCACATAAATTTTAATGAAAATGACGAGAATCATTACCTTAACGCTTTGGGATGAAAATCTCAATTTTTCTCCTCCCTTTTTTTTTCCGTCAACGTGCTTCCTCGTTCTCTATTTTTGCGTTACTGAACAACAGCAGTAACCAAATATGACTTGAGACTCATTTTTTTTCTTTTCCTTGTTTTCTAATAGGTAGTTGCCCTTTTTTTTAAAATTATTTTTATTTATTTATTCATTTAGTAGGGCACTTTGCCCCTTTTTAATTATTTTATTTTTCTTTAATTGATGGTAACCAGACTCCCTTTTTAATTGCATTATTGCACAATAGTAGTAACAAAATTGCTCATTTCAATCATAGAACTTGGTCGAACCCAATTCTTAATCGCCTCAATCTTTAACTGATGGTAACCAGACCTTAATCAATCTTAGAGAAAATCGATGTACCTTGTAATTGATAAAAAAGGTAAGCTATCTGAGGCAATGGATACTTGTTCTGACTGGTGACCCTATTCAACTGACGGTAGTCTATACACATCCTCTCTTGCTAGTGATAGTGTTACCACTTTTGTTGCTCTAGCTCGGACCATAGAGTGAAAGAGAAAAGATACCAATTGCTATCACCCAGATACCAATTGGATTTAAATCATAGCACGAATGAGTAGAAAGAAGTGAGTTTTTCCTAAAGTCCTATAGCCTCTCGAAGAAAAGTACAGACGTCATCGTACCGTTCTGCAAGACTCTACTAGACTCATGTTGGTACAATGAGATCAACGAACCTGGGGCTCTGATACCCACTTTGTCACGACCCAAACCGTCGTGATTGGCACCCACACTAACCCTCCGGTGGGAGAACCACTACTACAACCCAAACTAACAAATTTTATGAAAACTAAGGCATTTAAAGATACGGAAGCAGGTTTAAAGGACAAAAAAAATGGAGTCCCCATAAACTCCAAGGTTTTAACAAACAACTAACCAAACTAATGCGGAAATTCAACCCCTAGGACCTAAAAGTCATTGTACCAAATCTCTACTAACGACAAGTCTAAGAACAAGAGGTACAACCCCGAAACTAAACAACACCTTAAACAAATAGTCAAAGTTCGAAAAGAGTGGACTTAAACAAGAAAGATCCATGGCAGCCTGAAAGAACTGGCTCACCCTTGAATCCGGTCACGCTCAATAGTCACCTAGCTGAGATCTATCAATAGCCACTTGGAGATGCCCTGTACTCAACAAAGATAAGAGCAAGTGAAGTATCAGTACACAACCATCGTGTTTTGGTAGGATCATGCAGCTATCCCACTAAGTGTAACATACATTAGTCAATACAACAATATAATCACATGCACATATCGAACATATACAATATTAGTCATCTATTCAGGATCAATGTAGCATCCCACATTCTCAATAATACACGTTGGTTATCAATTTAGAGCAACATACATTCTTCCAATATCAATCATCATTAGATATGAACGTAATCATCACAAGTAGATACACAACACAATTCAATGGTCCTCTCACGGAACCCAATTTAATGGTCCTCTCATGGAACCCACACCCAAATTGTTAGCATACCGGTACGTGGTATCTAATCTAATGTTTATGCCAGAACGTGGCAACCGATCCAATGTTTATGCCGGAAGGTGGCAACCGATTCCATGTTTATTCCGGAACGTGACAACCGATCCCATATTTAAGCCGGAATGTGGCAACCGATACCAGTTAGTGTGTCGGATCTTGACACCCGCCTATTCAACAAACCACAATCACAATCACAATGTATATTCTCACAATCATACAACAAAAGGTGATTCATGGCATACAATTATTCAATTATCCTCATTTACAATTAAGGTGATCAATAATGCAACATTCACATACATACAAGTATCATAATGAAGCAAGAACAAACATACATCACAACCATCACCTACCTCGAAACAAGCTTGAAACCCTAAGAAACTTGATTATTCCCTTTCTGGATTCATTCTCCTTGTTCTTGGTCTACAAATAATCATAATAACACGGGAATAGATAAACAATCACTAATTACCCGAATTACTAACAATTCTATGAACCTTAGATCAAACTCATGATCCCAATTATCCCAATTAGGGTTGTTTCCACCATAGAATCTATAACAAAACCCTCCCCCATCAATATTCACCCATTCTATTACGTTCTACGGA
This sequence comes from Solanum piurae, assembly GCA_029582685.1. Classification (NCBI taxonomy): domain Eukaryota; kingdom Viridiplantae; phylum Streptophyta; class Magnoliopsida; order Solanales; family Solanaceae; genus Solanum; species Solanum piurae. Next base: position 47,964 of record JAJOOO010004019.1, on the reverse strand, counting down.
TCGAAAAATGGATTCGGGGAGTGAAAAACTTACCTTTAGCCTCAAGAATGGTGAAAAATGAGTAGAAGTCGCCTAGGGTTCGTTCCTTAGCTCTAAAAATCGAAAAGTGACAAATAAGGTCGTTTAGAGGTTTATTTACGACTTTAAGTCGCGTCTGGCCCGCCACAACGACCCTCACTCCACTACAGCGGCACCGCCAGAGAGACCAAACCATCGCCAAGCGACTTGCACGAAACAGTGAGCTATTTTAATAATTCCAAGACCCCCATTTCACAATACACCTTTAACCAACGACGCTCAGAAAATATCGTTCATGCTAAGATCGATTTCGGGAGTTCTACTCACCCGACTTCAATTCCGTAAAGTCGTACAGATACTTTAACGAGTTATCTAAATACTCATGTAATCAAAATCATAATTAACTCACCCGGTTGTTACCAGATTTCCGTACACCTTAAAGACTCCGATTTCATCCAAATCTGGACTAGGTTGGGAAAATCCAAATACTACGAAAAAGTTTTCTGACCCCAATTCTTTCTCCATTGGCTTTTCTATAAGGACAGAAACATGTCGTTACATAGATACCAATTTACCCATCACTCATCCCCGAGTGACAAACTAGGAGAAAAGGGCTAAAACAAGAATAGAGTAGTATTTGAATCATCGAATAACTGGGATACTTATCCCACATACTTTTTCTGTCGACTCTGGGCTGCTAGAAGCTTAGATTGGATACTTCTCACCTTACCCTGAACATCTTTCACCAAATCAACTCTCAAACCAACCAATTGAATACCTACACATCCTCCCTTACAATGCCTCAATGAAGTCATCTCAACACTCGAGTGATAACTATTGTTGTATGTAAACTTAACTAATCAACAAAACAATTCCCAACAACCACCAAAGTTGATTGTACACACGTCTGCCACATGTTATCAAGGATCTTGACACAATCATCATGATTAATCCTTTCTTACATAAGCATGATAACATTCTAAATCAATACTCGCTACAATTATAAGTGAACCTGAACCAACCAACACACACTCATAATACTCAAACAATCATAGTTTTTATCAACATCTCCTTCCCACAACATAAATTCCTATGAGCTTAAGTTATAACCAATTTGGTCTTTAGAAATCAGATACTCATCGAGGGATATGTCCAAGCATACAACCCCTCCAACAACACTATCGAAATGCTAAATTTAGTAATTATAAATTACCTTTTAAGAATAGTAGAATTGGATTCAATGATCCCCACATTCAACCACACATAATTAATACATGACCTTGATGACTAGATGAATATTAAGATTGTCGGACAACCATAAATATGCATGGTAGCTCTTCTATAATTTCTCATAAGCAAGGCGGTACATATAGAACCACTAAAATACTTTAAATACTCCAAGACAACACCAATTATGTCATTCGAAATAACCAAATTCTCTCAATTTTCCCACTCAACTAAGAGAACATCGCAGGATTTGGTACCCCTGATCCACCACTAGGGATCCACCCACTAAAGTGAAAACACACTAGAGCATAGCTAGTGAATCATACTCACAACACTAAAAACCATCATAACCACTCCGACCACTTACCTTACTCTAAACTAACACTTTTGAAAATGAAGCCCTTCTTAGGTACTTAACAATCAATAGTAGTAAACTTACGACTCACCCCAGGTGTAAGTCCTTTCAAATGCTCAATACTGGATACAATTGATCATTTCTCACCTTGTTAATTCATACCTTGACAAAATATATCACCACGAATATAGACTTACAATGAAAAATTTGAATTATAAATTCAACCGTATAATACAATCCCCTTATCTATCAACATTAGCTTGTACCTTGAAGATTCTTATGAATTCCTAGATCTTCGCTTACCATTGATCACATCTCCATCGATCTTACAATATCCTTCGCTAAAATTCAATCGTACTCATTACTAAACTCAAAACAAAAACAAAGCACTTATCATCACACTCGAGCTAATGTCTGTACACTCATATCGAGTCCTTTCCAATAGTTTTTAACCAATCCGACGGACTTGTGACACTATTACCATAGCCACAACAAAACAAATGAAATCACGCATCTCTGAACCCAATTATCTACCCTTCTGAAGATACCTCTTTAGCCTTAAGAATCAAATAAAATATTCTTGCTCTCGCCTCTCTCTAAAGGCTGTACTACATCCCACTATTTTTCTTCATTATGACTCTCGCTCTTTAATTTCTATTCGAATGGTGTCCCACCATCTCTTAAAACCTTCCATACAACCACGTTACTCACCAAATATTAGAAAACTATAACCTTAGATACTCGCAAGTCGTAATTACTATACAAAAATTCGTTTAACCAACAATTTTATTATATAGTTGCATCCCGTCACAATCAATCACGAACTCTTATTACCATTACACTCAGTCAGCCTTGATTATCACCACGAAGCCAACCTTTCATCAACACGACACCCAAACTCGGGTATACTCATCCAATTCAGAGGACTAACCCATTTTATACGCACTTTCTTACTAAAATACTTCAATTTCCTTCACCCAAGTATACTCATTGGGACCTTCTTTATCCATAAGCTTGTCATTCAGTATCAATCCACTCCTTTATGGCTTAAGATACAATCACCAGTCCTAATACCACCCTCCTTTTTTTAACAACCAAGATAAGAGCACCCCACGGGGAAACACTAAGACGGATGAAACCTTTATAAAGAAGCTCTTGATTTTGAGCCTTAAGCTCTCTTAATTCTGCTAGAGCCATATGATACGGAGGTATGGAAAATGGGGCGAGTGTCAGTTTCCAAGTCAATGCATAAATCTATATATCTATCCAGAGGCATACCAAGTAAATCCGTAGGAAACACTTCCTTAAACTCGGACACCACAGGAACAAACTCAATAGAGGGAGACTCAACCTCAACATCCCAAACATGTGCCAAATAAGCCAAACAACTCCGCCCTACCAGTTTTCTAGCCCGAATGGAGGATATGATCTTAGCTAGCTTAAGCTTGTACCCCCCTTCACACTCTAATCTTTCCCTACTGGGGATCTCTAGAGTTATTGACTTGGTATTACAATTATGCTCGATCTAATAGAGGGACAACCAAGTCATGCCTAAGATTATATCAAGTCAGTCATATCCAACATAACCAAATCAACCCAACTCTAAAAACCCATAACCACAATAGGACAACACAATATACATGGGTGACTATGACTGACTCTTCAACTAGGGTAGAAACATGGATGGGGGCATCAAGTATATCACAAACCACATCAAATCCCAAGACAATTGAACTGACACATACAAATGAGTAGAACCTGGATCAAACAAAATAATAACCATCCGGGCACAGACAAAAGTAGCACTAGTGACCAATGCATCACATATCTCAAACTCGGTCTTGCCCAAAAAAGCATATAACTGTGCCCTGTCGTCTTGACGGGCAACCTTCTCTCATGGCTGCACTACTTCTCTACCTGCATTACCATTTCCCCAGCCTCCACAACCTCACTAATTTCCTCCTCATATGCCCAGGTTCTCCACAATTTTAACACACTTTATAACTTATATTCGATTGTTGAACACTGAATTAGATTGCAGGGGTTAGTTCAGGTACGATTCAAGGTCCATAATAGTGACTAGGGAAAATAGGGCTAAGGTTTTGTCTCACCCTGTCCCGCTTTGGCGGGAGGAATTCTGCACTGATGGCCTCGCCTTGGAGGGAAAATCCTGCCCTAGCGACCCCTACGAAAACATAATCCCTGCCAACAATTTTTTTTCTGGGGTTCTTTTCCTTCCTAATTTCCCCTAAAGGTTCCCAGTTATAACCCATGCATTTTTAGAGAAAAACCCTTTAGCTAGGACAATCATTGTCTACCCCCCGATCAACCCAACGAAGTACGCACTTTAGAATCCTTTTTCATCATTTCAATACTACCACACATATATCCCCAGGATACACCCAGACTCTCACACAGTTATCAGTTGGTCGCAACACACGTCTAGATTTCTCGCTTACGAACCACATCATAATTTATCTAGACCCTTGCACCTAATCTCGTGATGACTTTCTTTTCACAACAAGTTCCACGACACTCAAGCGGTTACAACTGGCACAATTTCAACATTTAGGCCAGCACATAACACACATCAACATTCAGACAAGCAATACTGGCATATAATCATATCAGGCATTCAAGTAATACACCTTTCACATTCGTAGTTAATTTTCGACAACTAGAAGCACACATTCACCGTTCCAAGTTACAACTCGCAGACAAGTCCAAATTATTAGTTAGTTTGCTCCATGAATGACCATTCCTGATCATCCACGCAATTACACAACCCGTAAGGCCATATACCAATTGGAACCTCCTCAGTACCAATTTACCTTGCTTGTGTTCCTTCAGTCGTGACCACGACATCTAGTTCACTTTGTTGAGATACCAATTGTACTCAACTCATTCCACAAGCGCCAATAGTAGATATCGATCCCCACAAAACTGCTAATTTCAATCATAGAACTTGGTCGAACCCAATTCTTAATCGCCTCAATCTTTAACTGATGGTATAACTAAACCTTAATCAATCTTAGAAAAAACCGATGCACCTTGCAATTGATAAAAAGGGTAATCTATTCGAGGTAATGGATACTTGTTCTGAATGGTGACCCTATTCAACTGTCGGTAGTCTATACACATCCTCTTTTGCTAGTGATGGTGTTACAACTTTTTGTGCTCTAGCTCGGACCGTAAAGTGAAAGAGGAAAGATACCAATTGGATTCAAGTCATAGCACGAAAGAGTAGAAAAAAGTGAGTTTTTCCTAAAGTTCTATAACCTCTCAAAGAAAAGTATGAACGTGAACGTACCATTCCGCAAGACTCTACTAGACTCGTTTTGGTACAATGAGATCAACGAACCTGGGGCACTGATAACAACTTTGTCACGACACATACTGTCGTGATTGACACCCATACTAACCCTTCAGTGGGAGAACCATTACTACAACCCAAACTAACAAATTTTATGAAAACTAAGGCATTTAAAGATATGGAAGAAGGTTTAAATGACAACAAAAATGGAGTCTCCATAAACTCCAAGGTTTTAACAAACAACTAACCAAACTAATGCGGAAATTCAACCCCTAGGACCTGAAAGTCATTGTACCAAAACTCTAATAATGACAAGTCTAAGAACAAGAGGTACAACCCCGAAACTAAACAACACCTTAAACAAATAGTTTGAATCTGAAAAGAGTGGACTTAAACAAGAAAGATCCATGGCTGCCTGAAAGAACTGGGTCACCCTTGAATCTGGTCATGCTCAATAGTCACCTAGCTGAGGTCTATCAATAGCCACTTGAAGATGCCCTGTACTCAACAAAGATAAGAGCAAGTGAAGTATCAGTACACAACCACCATGTTCTAGTAGGATCACGCGGCTATCCCACTAAGTGTAACATACATTAGTCAATACAACAATATAATCACATGCACATATCGAACTATACAATATTAGTCATCTTTTCAGGATCAATGCAGCATTCCACATTCTCAATAATATACGTTGGTTATCAATTTAGAGCAACATACAGTCTTCCAATATCAATCATTATTAGATATGAACGTAATCATCACAAGTAGATACACAACACAATTCAATGATCCTCTAACGAAACCCAATTTAATGGTCCTCTCATGGAACCCACACCCAAACTATTAGCATACCGGTACGTGGTATCCGATCCAATGTTTATGCCAAAACGTTGGAACAGATCCAATGTTTATGCCGGAAGGTGGCAGCTGATCCCATGTTTATGCCGGAATATGGCAACCGATCCCATATTTATGTCAGAACGTGACAACCGATCCCATATTTATGCCAGAATGTGGCAACCGATCCCATATTTATGCCGAAACGTGGCAACCGATCCCAGTTAGTGTGTCAGATCGTGACACTCTCCCATTTAACAAACCACAATCACAATCACAATGTATATTCTCACAATCATACAACAAGATGTGATTCATGACATATAATTATTCAATTATCCTCATTTATGATTAGGGTGATCAATAATCCAACATTTGCATACATACAAGTATCATAATGAAGCAAGAACAAACATACATCACACAATCATAAAATCACAACCATCACCTACCTCGAAACAAACTTGGAACCCTAAGAAACTTTATTCCCTTTCTGGATTTTTTCCGCTTGTTCTTGGTCTACAAACAATCATAATAACACGGGAATCAATAAACAATCACTAATTACCCAAATTACTAACAATTCTATGAACCTTAGATCAAACTCATGATCCCAATTATCCAAATTAGGGTTGTTTCCACCACATAATCTATAACAAAACCCTCCCCCATCAATATTCACCCATTCTATTACGTTCTACGGATCGAAAAATGGATTCGGGAAGTGAAAAGCTTACCTTTAGCCTCAAGAATGGTGAAAAATGAGTAGGAGTCGCCTAGGGTTCGTTCCTTAGCTCTAAAAATTGAAAAGTTACAAATAAGGTCGTTTAGGGGTTTATTTACGACTTTAAGTCGTGTCTGGCCCGCCACAACGACCCACCCTGCTACAGCGGCACCGCTAGAGCGACCAAACCATCGCCAAGCGACTTGCACAAAACAGTGAGCTATTTTAATAATTCCAAGACCCCCATTTCACAATACACCTTTAACCAATGACGCTCATAAAATATCGTTCATGCTTAGATCGATTCTGAGAGTTCTACTCACCTGAATTCAATTTTGTAAAGTCGTACGGATTCTTTAACGAGTTATGTAACTACTCATGTAATCAAAATCATATTTAACTCACCCGATTGTTACCATAATTCTCTACACCTTAAAGACTCCGATTTCGTCCAAATTTGGACTACGTTTGGAATATCCAAATACAACGAAAAAGTTTTCTGACCTCAATTCTGTCTCCATTGGCTTTTCTATAACGACGGGAACAAGTCGTTACATTTACACAATCAATGAATGAATCGATCTAGGATTATGATTTAACTACCAGTCATGTTTAGTATGAATTTCATCAACTTATTTGATCATCTAGTTATTGATTCACGGGGTTGATAATATAGTCATGATCTCCCGATCTCTAACCGTCTACCACAATTGACATCCTAACTACATTGTTAAGCGGGGATAGACTGGACCAACTATGGAGCATTAAGTTGTTTTCCCGTATTTGAGCCAAGCAAGGTACCTAGGTATATCCTTATCCTAGACACAAATTAATTCAAGTGATATGCAAAGATCATGCTCCTTATATTCCACGTTCTATCCCTCTATTCCTCTCCCGAGTTCAAGAGTAGACAATATATTTATCTCTATGGTGATCAAGCATGAAAATACTAATCACAAGAATATAAAACAACTAATATGATAAGCAAATCATGCCGAATTAAAATCACTAAACAATCATATTGTAAGTAAATATAATCCAAGAATGAGAAGTATAACTTGTGAATAGTTGTATCCGTGCGTATTTCCGCCGCTTCAGTGTTGCGTGTCTTCAAATGTTGACACATGGCCATGTAGTACTTCAATTCCACTCTAATTCTTTGCAACTTTTATATAATATATATTATTATTATTATTTTTAAATTTAATCTATTAAGCTGCCTGCTTGATTTGCTTCTTTAACCTTCTATATTTGATTCATTTCAGCTCCAAATTTCTTCATCTTCACACCAATTTAATCCTACAAATAAAATATACTATTAAGCACAATCCATAAAATTCATGCTCAAAAAGGACAAATATAAATAATAAATATGGGGCAAATAATGAATAAAAATGTGTATTTTGGCCTCAGATCACTACCACAAGTATACGGGTTCAATACATAACACAACCACATATAATAAATCAAGTCAATAATATATCAACTAATGCCCATATTCTTTGACATTCTCGGATTCCAGTCCACATTCTATAGTAATAAACTTTCCCTTTATAACACCGGTACTCGTACCAATGCCCGTCACACCATTGATACGAGACCCCCGTCTTTCTCCCTTATCCATGGTCTATTTTATTTTTAATCTTTAATTAGAAAAAAACGTTCTTCAATGAAGTCTAAAATTTTAAACATACCTTGAATACCGAACACGTGTCCTCAAGATTTTGCCTTTCCTTTTCGTAAGACTTCAGAATTTTCCCAATATATCAAATATGTAATATTCGCAAACAAGTGAGTTCATAGCCACACGTGTTACTATAGGTCTAGCCTAGATCCAAACTCATAATAATCTATAATCAAACTTCTAAATTCGGTGTCAACTGATATGTCAAGACACATATTTTTTAAATTTCAAGCCTAGAGTTAAGCTCCAACCCCTCCAAATATCATAAATCTATGGATATTCATATAATACAATACAACCAAACTTAATTTCCTATATCCATAAATTAAACTTAAACTATAAAGTAATAGTTATTAGAAAATTTCAAAATTTATAAAACCAAATAGTTCCCATCCTGTAACCTTAACAAAAATGAAAGTACCTAGAATTCAATTGGACTATCTTGTTTTGCCAAGGATTCATTTGTTTTCCCTAATAACCAATTTTTCTACTCCCAAACAGAACCAGCACGTGTTGCAACAACTAATCCAAAAAATTGATTCTTTTCCTCTATCTTCCCAACCAAAAATTCTAAAATTTTCAACCCCATGCCACTAATTCTTAACCCACTAAATTGCAACCATTTTCCACCAATCAATAAAGCAATAAGTGACGCCTAACATTCCAAAAATCAAGATATGTAAATATACTTTGGAGTTTTGGCAATAGTTTTTACATGAAGCAGTTTCGTCTTCTTCGATATCAAAACCACAAAGTTCCCTCGTTTCTAATTTATTTTATTTTGAGTTTTGTTGTTTTTAGTTATGAATCAGAAATTATTAAACCCCTCTTTACTTAGTTTAATTGTATACATGGGCCAAGTTGTAAGGATATTAAATAAATTATGGACTTGGCCCATTAACTACCAACTTAAAAGATACTTTACTTTATTTGATAAATACCCGCTAATTAAATAATCGCAGTTATCGAATAGTTCAAAATTTTCATTTAAATTTTTTACGGGGAGAGTCAAAATAGTCCTAGTTCTCAAAACGACCTAGTGGGTTGTTACATCATCTACCACTTAAACAAACGTTTGTCCTCGAACGGTAAAAGAATAGAACGCACCTGAACACTCAAAAAGCCGAGGATATCTACTCCTCATGTCTGACTCGATCTCCCATGTAGCCTCTTCCACTGGACGATACCTTTACTGAAGCAATCTCTTTCGACCTCAACTTTTGAATTTGCCTATCCAAAATGGTTACCGGCTCCTCCTCAAAAGTCAGATTCTGATCAAGTAACACTGAATCCCATTGAATCATATGAGCACCACTCTGATGATAGTTTTTCAACATCGAAAAATGAAATACGGGATGAACACCCGACAAACCAGGTGGCAAAGCCAACTGATACGCTACCTTACCAATACGCTCCACAATCTCGAAAGGACCAATATACCTTGGGCTCAACTTGCCCTTCTTTCCAAATCTCATCACACCCTTCATGGGTGAAACCTTTAATAGAACCCGCTCTCCCACTATGAATTCCAAATCATGAACCTTCCGATCTGCATAACTCTTTTTCCTACTCTGAGCCATGAGAAGTCTATCTTGGATCAACTTAACCTTGTCCAAGGACTCCCTTAGCAGATCTATACCCCATGGTCTAACCTCAAATGCATCAAACCAACCAATTGGAGATCGACTTCTCATACCATACAAAACCTCAAAAGGTGGCTTCTCAATGCTCGAATGGTAATTATTATTGTAAGCAAACTCCGCTAATGGCAAGAACTGATCCCAGTGACTACCAAAGTAGATCACACACTCCCGCAACATGTCCTCAAGAACCTGAATAGTCCGTTCAGACTGACCGTCAGTCTGAGGGTGAAAAGTTGTACTCAGATCCACCCGAGTGCCCAACTCCTTCTGCATGGATCTCCAGAAATGAGATGTAAATTGTGTTCCACGATCTTAAATAATAGAAATGGGAACCCCATGCAAACGAACTATCTCTCGAATATAGATCTTGGCTAACTTCTCTGAATTATAAGTAGTCCAACTGGTACGAAGTGTGCAGACTTAGTCAATCGATCCACGATGACCCATATAGCATCAAACTTACCCAAGGTATGTGGAAACCCTACCATAAAGTCCATAGAAATACGCTCCCATTTCCACTCAGGGTATGGGCATCCTTTGAGTTACACTTCCAAGCTTTTGGTGTTCATACTTTACTTGCTGACAATTCAAATACCGAGATACAAAATCTACTATGTCTCTTTTCATACGACACCACCAATAACGTTGCTTCAAGTCACGATACATCTTAATAGCCCCCAGATGAATTGAGTACCTCAAACTATGCGCCTCCTCCATGATCAATCTAGTCAAATCACCTGTGTGGGGAACACAAATACGACCTTTTATCCTCAAAACTCCCTCACTATCAAGAATTGCATCCTTGGCTTCTCCCTTTGACACCTTGTCCCGAATCTTACATAAATCACCATCATCAAATTGTTGAGCATGAATTTGCTCCAACAATGATGATCTAGCCTCTACATAAGCCAAAACTTTACCAGATTCTGAAATATCAAGCCTCACAAAGCTATTGGCCAAAGACTGGACATCCCTAGCTAAAGGATGCTCGCCGGCCTGTAACAAGGCTAGACTACCCATACTTACCGCCTTTCGACTCAAGGCATCTGCTACCACATCTGCCTTACCCGGATGATAAAAAATAGTCATGTCGTAGTCTTTGAGAAACTCCAACCACCTTAGATGCCTCAAATTGATATCCCTCTGATTGAATATATACGGGAGACTACGATGATCCGTGAACACCTCATAATGTACCCCATAAAGGTAATGCCTCTAAATCTTCAATGCAAACACTACAACCGCCAACTCCAAGTCATGTGTAGGGTACTTCTTCTCGTGGATCTTCAACTACCTCAAAGCATAAGCTATCACCTTTCCCTTCTGCATCAATACGCAACCAAGACCAATTCGAGAAGCATCACAAATACAACAAAATCCTTTCCCTTATGGGTTGGGTCAAAATTGGAGCAGTAGTCAATAAAGTCTTGAGCTTTTGAATACTCACCTCACATTCATCAGGCCACTGGAAAACCACTTCATTTTGGGTCAATCTAGTTAATGGGGATGCAATGGATGAGAACCCCTCTACAAACCGTCGATAATAACCTGCAAGGCCTAAGAAACTTCAAATCTCAGTAACTGAAGCAGGCCTGACCCAATATCTAACAACCTCAATCTTCTTAGGATCCACCATAATACCCTCCTTAGACACTACATGTCCCAAGAATGTTACCGAACTAAGCCAAAACTCAAAATTTGAAAACTTTGCATAAAGTTTCTTCTCTTTTAGAATCCCAAGAACAATCCTTAAATGATGCTCGTATTCCTCCTTACTGTGAGAGTATGTCAGCATATCATCTATGAAGACAATAACAAAGGAATCCAACTACGGTCTGAACACTCCGTTCATCATGTCCATAAAAGCTGCTGGGGCATTTGTTAATCCAAAAGACATTACCAGAAACTCATAATGGCAATAGCGTGTCTGAAAAGCTATCTTCGGGATATCGTCCGCCTTAACCTTCAACTGATGATAACCAGATCTCAAGTCAATCTTGGAGAAAATTGAAGCAATCTGCATCTGATAAAAAAATCATCAATATGTGGTATTGGGTACTTATTTCTGATGGTAACCTTGTTCAACTGTCGATAGTCGATACACATACGCATAGATCCATCTTTCTTTTTCACAAATAACACTGGAGCACCCCAAGAAGATACACTAGGTCTTATAAAACCCTTGCTCAACAAACCCTGCAACTGCTCCTTTAACTCTTTCAATTCAGCTGGTGCCATATGATAAGGAGAAATGAAAATAGGCTGAGTGCCTGGTTCTACGTCAATACAAAAATTAATATCATGGTCAGGCGGAAGACTTGGTAAATTTGTTAGAAATACCTCTAAAAATTCACTCACCACCGAAATAGACTCAAGCATAGGAGTTTCAACACTAGTATCTCAAATGTGCGCTAAGTAAGCCAAACATCCTCTCTCTACCAAGTGACGAGCCTTAAGAAATGATATCACCCCTTTAGGAGGGTGACTAAGAGAACCTCTCCATTCTACTATAGGAATTCTAGGCATAGCTAAAGTAACTATCCTAGCATGAAAATTTAAAATTGCGTGATAAAGAGATAACCAATCCATACCAAGAATCACGTCAAAATCTACCATATCTAAGACTTTTAAATCTGCGTGAGTGTCCTATCCCATCAAGGTAACTATACATAGTCGATACACTCTATCTACCACTCATGAATCCCCAACTGGAATAGAAAAATGTACCGGCAAATCAAGAGACTCACATAATATATCTAGACTCGAAGAAAAATATGTTGACACATAAGAATAAGTAGAGCCTGGATCAAATAATACAGTAGTTGGTCGATGACAAATCGGAATAATACTTGTGATAACAACATCTGAAGTCTTAGCCTCTGGCCTACCCGAAAAAACATAATAGTGAGAACGACCACCCTCAAACTATGGACCTCCACGACCACCACCTCGACCAGAAGGAGAACCACCTCTACCTGAATGAGAAACACCTTTGTTACTCTGTACACCTCCCCTAGTTAGAGGTTGTGCAGCCCTGAAAGTCAAAGCTTGAGAACATTTATGCGAGCCACCACATCTGGTCCTAGGGTAATCTCTCACAAAATGTCCCATATCGCCACACTCAAAACAACCTCTACGAGACGTAGGTTGATGAGAGGAACCTGAATGACCAAAATACCCTCCACGACCTACATGTCTGAAAGATGAACCCTGCGACGTATGCACTAAACTCAAAGAACTATGCCCAGCGTAATCAACCTCAATTGGTATAGCAACATGAATAGGTCTGCTAGACTGAGAGTGATAACCTCAATTCTTAGGTGGAGCAACACAATAATTACCTGAATGACGGGCCCTCTTACCCTGACGCTACTCAAATCCCTCACGTCGAATCATCCCTAACTCCTTAGCTGCATCCACAACCTTATGGAATGGAATACCAGAAACATCAACCTGAGAAACTCCTAGACGAATCGGAATAATCAGTCCCTTAACAAACTTTCTCGCCCTCTTAGACTCGGTGGGAAGTATCATCGAAGCATGCCTAGACAAGGCATGAAATTTACCCTCATACTTAGCGACTGACATACCATTTTGCTGCAAACCCTCAAACTCGGCCCTCTTGTGCTCTCTCTCACTGCGTGGAACAAACTTGGCTAGAAATACCTGAGTAAAATGATTCCATGATAGTGGAGGAGATCCAGCTGACCTACTACTCATATAATCCCTCCACCACTGCTTGGCAGAGATAGTCATCTGAAACGCTGTGTAGTCAACTCCATGAGACTCTACTAATCCAAGATTATGCAACCTCTCATGACAACTAACTATAAATTCATATGCATCCTTAGTTAAGTCAGCAGTATAAGTCAGAGGATTCATTAGTCTGAACCTCCCAAATATCTTTTGTTCATCTACGGTCATGGAAGGCCTATTTGCTAAATGTGATGCAATGCCTAGAAATTCCATACTATCTAAACGGGGAACTACAACAGCAGTTGGCTGATTCTTGGGAGTCTGAGAATCTAGAGCAATCATCGGATCTGGAGTCTGACCTCCAACACGGGTCTGTGAGGCATCAGAGATGACAAGCAATGTTCCCGCCTGAGCCACCCCCTCTAGAAGTCCTAAAATACGAGCCAAGGTATCTTGAAGCACCGGGGTGGCAATAATACTAGGTGGAGTCTGAGCTGGTCCATCCCCCTCGACATGATCCTGCACATCCCCATGAATAATATCTACAGTAAGAAGTACTGTCCTATCATGGCCCTGGGTAGCTATTGGTACTTGTCCTTCCACGAGTGTTGCCTCTACCTCGACCTCGACCTCGTCCCATGCCTCTACCCTGGATAGTGCTCCCAGAAGCACTTGCCGATGTATGAGTCATCACCATCTGAGATAGAATGAGATATCAAGATTAGAATTTCAACAAGGTCAAGTACATGATAAGGAATGAAATAATAGAATTTTCCTAAATGTCCTATAGCCTCTCAAAGATAGATATGGACGTCATCATACCGATATGCAAGACTCTACTAGACATTGCTCTTATACTCGTGAGACCGATGAACCTAGGGCTCTGATACCAAATTATCACGACCCAAATTCACAAGTCGTGATGGCACCTATGTTCCCCACCGATAGGTAAGCCAACCCAAGATATTTTACTAATTTTAACTAACTAATGAGGTAAAAAGGTAAACAACGAGTAAAAATCTCCAACACTAAGTTCTTTATAAATATGAAATGCGGAAAGCTAACATACCACCCAAGAATATGTGTGATAAGTACAAGAGCTTCTAAATATGATGCAAGTCTGAAACTAAATGACAAATCCAAACATAAGGGATATCCTGTCTGAATACTAAAACAACAGAATAAATAAAAGATAGAGGGAGTTATGGGCAACAAAACAACCTAGCAGCTTACCACAACTCCAAGATACTCCAAGTTCGGACTCAAAAAGCTCCATGACAGGTGCTCGTATTAAGGATTGAATTTGCACCACAAAAGAGTGCAACAAGTGTAGTATGAGTACAAAACCACGTGTACCCAGTATATCTCATAGACCGACAACAAAAAAGTAGTGACGTGTCACGCCCCAAGCTTACACCCTGGGTGGGATTGCCACTTGGGAACTATTGCTGGCCCCAAGCGAACCCTTGACCTGACTTACTTACTCAGCGGAAGAATTAAACATAAGAAACATAATTCATGCAAGAACTTAAGAGATAATAATTTAGCCAAAATGGAAACTCAATTCTTAAATGTATACAATTGAAATGAATAAGACTAAAGAACTATAACTATCTGTATATGAAGCCTCTAAATAATGAGGGTTGTCGGGACAAGACCCCCGATCATCCTAACATTTGAAATACTAGAAAACAAAGTAAAAGCAGTCCTCCGGAATACAATGAGGCTCATGGCATCAGTACATTGAATGTACAAGTATGCGAGGGGAATACTAAATGTAACATAAGCTTGAAAGGAATCTGAAAGAGACACTTACCTTGGCTTTACTCAACTCATGAACAACTTAACTCAATATAACGCAATAAATCACATGCAATATATATAAATCTTTTAAAATAGTAGAAAGCAACTTAGTTCATTAAAGAAATGCAACAACAAACTCAAATTTACTTATGTAATAAAGTAATATAGTTTCTGTGGGAGTTTCTCTAACCGACAACCACCACTATGAGCTTAAGTGGTGATACATTGTCTTGCCCATGCTGCCATAACTGTCCTATACTTTGCCGTCATATAGAACACCTTAACTAAGTTGATCCACTAGTCTATGCTAAAAAACACTTAAGGAGTCATCTAAAAAGTATGATCCTTTACTACCAGTGATGGCTACATGGTTTATGGAGACTTGAGTTAATATGAACTCACTTCCTCATATCGGTGCTCAATACTACTCCCAAAAATATACTTAGCTCATATGTTTTTAAAACAAACCTTCTTTCTTTGATTTAAGATAATTACTCAAAACTTAGCTTAAAAGCTCTTCTTGGAAATCGGTGTTTCCCTTTCTTGTTCAAATGTGAAAACATTTTTAGACACTTGGGAATACTTAGTTCTCTAATAATCTTTGAAGAAATGAACTTCATTCTTTACTTTTTACTCCTTACTCAACTTGAACTTGAAGTCTTAAAACAAAGTTAAAAGCATTTGCAAAAGAGTTCTTGAAATGACTCTAAAAACTTCCTAGGCTTGGCTCTTAACTTTCCTTGAATTTGAATTTATGGATTCAAGGTTATGATTCATGTTTTTGGATGATTTCTAGATGTTTAGAAGTCATTTAGAGTAGTTAGAATCAATAGGAAGTGTTAGTACACTTAAGGAGGACTTAAACGGGCTAAAAGATGAAAAACGGGTGGAGATCGATGATCCGGGGGCGTCCCTGGCGCGCTGCGCCAGCCCCAACTTACTGGGGCTCATTTCTGGTGCACTGCAGGCGTGCAACCCCAGCCTCTCTGGCGCAGATGGGCCGCGCCGCACCAGGTTCTTCCCAGGTGCGATGTAACGAACTTCTCTTCTCATTTACTGATCTAAATTAGACTAAACTCGATCCCTTTTCTCAAATGCTCCTTAGAATCAGATACCCTGAACATCTACAGAAGATTTAACTCAAACAACTCAAGGAATCGACACTCTAATCTCAAGAAACTCCTCAATCTCAACCCAAATTCAAGAACAAAAGCAATTCAAGAATACCCTTGAAGAACATTTAAACTTCCAATCTTTTAGAATGAATTTATGCTGAATTAAACATGTTCGACACGTGGGTGAACGAACCCAATGTTATGAAAGTCTCACATACCTTGTAGGATCAAATCCTTGATGAATTCTACACGTCAACCTCCAAGAAATCGATGAATCTTGAATTTTCTTCTCTTTTCTCATCTTTTCTCCTTTCTCCAAGCCCTAGCGTGAACTTCAACTTTTCTAAACTGACTAAAATCTGATTTGACCCCAATTAAAGTCCTATAAACTTATGAAAATACTTTGGTAAGGAAACGACTAAAATACCCTTCCAAAATCTGGTTTTAGACTTTCCTTATTTGAACAACCCAACTTCAAATGGTCATATCTTACTCATACGACCTTGGTATCTTACAAACTCGGAGGCGTTGGAAAGATAATTCCAAGATCTTTCCTACGATATCTGGAAACGCACATAAATCATCATGAGCTAGGAGTTATGATCATTTAAAGTTGACCAAAAACTCAACTTAACAGTCTTAAACAAATTTTCCAGATTTCTATTCTTTCCAAAAATTGACTATTTCCAATTCTTAACTTCTTCCTAGTTATTTCAATTTGTGAGATGTTACAATATCTCCCCCTTGGGAATATTCGTCCTCGAATGAGATTACTCTTACTAGGCTAAGGGTGTAACATCTAACATTCAGTTCAAACACCCAACAAGCAATGCAATTACAACATTCAATCTCATAAATTAAAGAGTACTAAGAAGAGAATTAGTACCTTGATCTGGAATTTCTCCGGTTTCAAAGAGGTATGGATACCTCTTCTTCATATCTTCTTCAGCTTCCCAAGTAGCTT
Source organism: Solanum piurae (assembly GCA_029582685.1). Classification (NCBI taxonomy): domain Eukaryota; kingdom Viridiplantae; phylum Streptophyta; class Magnoliopsida; order Solanales; family Solanaceae; genus Solanum; species Solanum piurae. Next base: position 30,582 of record JAJOOO010004019.1, on the reverse strand, counting down.
CCTCAACAAACTGGTTTCTCCAAAGAACTTTGACTGATGCTACATTCTTAGTCCTTAACTTGCAAACTTGGTGATCTAGAATCTAAACTAGAATCTCCTCATAGGATAAGCTATCCTTGATGCCAATATCTTTAGTTGGTATGATCAATGAAGGATAGTTCATGCACTTCTTCAAAATGGAGATGTGAAAGACCGGATGAACCGCGACTAACTCTTGTGGTAGCTCCAACTCATAAGCTACATTACCTACCCTTTTTGATATTCTGTAAGGGCAATAATATACCGGGGACTAAGCTTCCCCTTCTTACCAAATTTCATAACACCTTTCATGGGTGAAACTTTCAAGTATACCCAATCATCTACTTCAAACTCTAACTCCCTTCTCCTAACATCGGTGTAGGATTTCTGACGACTCTGCGCTGTTTTCAACCTCTCTTGAATCACTTTTACTTTTTTCAATAGCTCGATGAACTAAATCTGGTCCTATCAACCCAGCTTCACCAACTTCAAACCATCCAATAAGAGTTCTACACCTTCTCCCATATAGAGCTTTATAAGGAGCCATTTAAATGCTAGAGTGGTAGCTATTGTTGTAAGCAAATTCAATAAGGGGTAGGTGATCATCCCAATTACCCTTGAAATCAATCACACAAGACCTCAACATATCCTCTAAGGTCTGAATAGTGCACTCTGCTTGCCCATCTGTCTGAGGATGAAAGGCAGTACTCAAGTTCATCTTTGAACCCAAGCCTTTTTGGAATGACTTACAGAACCGTGCAATAAATTGCGCACCTATGTCTGAAATAATTGGAACTGGCACCCCATGAAGTATAACTACCTCTTGAAGATACAACTTGGTATAGTCCTCTGTTGTATGGGTAGTCTTTACGGCAAAAAGTGGGCAAATTTTGTCATTCTATCAACAATCACCCAAATCGAATCATGCTGCCTACGAGACCTTGGTAAATCGGTGATGAAATCCATATTAATCATCTTCCACTTCCATTTCGGAAGTTTTATAATCTGAGCCAAACCACCGGGCCTTTGATGCTCTACTTTAACTTGTTGGCAATTCGAACACATAGCAACAAATTCTACAATGCCCTTCTTCATACCACTCCACCAATAAACCTCTCTCAAATCGCGATACATCTTTGTGGAACCCGGATGAATGGAATATCTGGAGCTATGAGATTCTTCCATGATCAATCCACCCTTGGTACACACAACCTACCTTGATACCTCAATACGCCATCTCCCATTTGTTCAAAAGCTAATACTTTTTGCTTATGAACATTTGCCTTCAATTCAAGCAAAATAGGATCTTGGTCTTGCTTCTGTTTTACTTCTGACACTAATGATGATTCAGCCCCATTCATCACCACTACTTTTCCTTCTGTGGAATCCATTAGTCCGACTCCCAGGCGTGCAAGTATATGCACATCTTTCGCTAACTCTTTTTTTTGTTCCTCAACATGGGTGGTACTACCCATAGACAACATGCTTAAAGCATCAACAACAACATTAGCCTTACCTGGATGATAAAGAATCCCATGTCATAATCCTTAAGTAATTCTAACCAACTCCTTTGTCTGAGATTAAGCTATTTCTGAGTGAACACATATTGAAGACTCTTTTGATCAGTGAATACATCGACATGAACACCATACAAATAATGACGCCATATCTTCAAAGTAAATACTACAACAACAAACTCTAAATCATGGGTTGGGTAATTTTTCTCATGAACTTTCAACTGTCTGGATGCATAAATTATAACCTTGCCATTCTGCATCAACACACAACCCAAACCAACTCTAGACGCATCACAATATACCACAAAACCTTGAGTACCTTCTAGTAAGGTCAATACTGGGGCAGTATTTAACCTTTTTTTCAATTCCTGAAAGCTTTTATCACAAGCTTTAGACCATTGAAATTGCACTGTCTTCTGAGTTAACTTGGTCAAAGGGAATGAAATAGATGAGAACCTCTCTACAAACCTTCTATAATAGCTAGCCAAACCCAAAAAACTCCTAATGTCAGTTGGAGATGTGGGTCTAGGCCAATTTTGCACTGCCTCTAAATTCTGAGTATCAACTTTAATTCCCTCTCCAGACACAATATGGCCTAAGAATGCCATAGACTCAAGCCAATACTCGCACTTAGAGAACTTGGCATACAATTCTCTATCTTTTAGAGTTTGGAGAACTATTCTGAGATGACTAGCATGATCTTCTTCATTCTATGAATGCTGCAGGCGCATTGGTCAAACCAAAGGACATAACTAAGAACACATAATGACCATAACGGGTCTTGAATGCTGTTTTTGGAATATCACATTCCCTTACTTTCAACTAATGATAGCCTGATCTGAGATCTATCTTAGAGAAACAAGTAGCACTCTGAAGCTGATCGAAAAGATCATCAATCCTTGGGAGAGGATATTTGTTCTTGATGGTATCCTTGTTCAAATGACGGTAATCTATACACATCCTATGGGAACCATCCTTCTTCCTCACAAATAAGACCGAAGCTCCCCAAGGTGAGATACTTGGTCGAATAAAGCCCTTATCAAGGAGATGTTTCAACTGTTCTTTAAGCTCTTTCAACTCTGCTGGTGCCATTCTATATGGAAGAATAGATATATGACGAGTATCTGGAAGAATGTCTATACCGAAGTCTATTTCTCTCTTAGGAGGGACTCCGGGAAGATCATCAAGAATTTTTTTTGGAAACTCTCTTACTACTGAAACTGACTGAATATGAGGTATATCAACACTATAGTTATTAACTCGGACTAAGTGATAGACAAACCCCTTGGAAACTAACTTTCTTGCCTTAAGGTATGAAATGAAACGACCCTTAGGCACTACTGAACTACTTTTCCACTCTAAGACTGGCTCATTTGGAAACTGAAACTTGACAACTCGAGTTCTACAATCAACTGAGGCATAACAGGCATGAAGCCAGTCATTACCAAGAATGACATCAAAATCTACCATGTCTAATTCTACTAAATCATCCATGGTATCCTTGTGATTGATGGAAATGAAGCAATTACGATATTCTCGCTCAACTAGAATAAACTCCCCAACAGGTGTAGAAACACAAAAGGGTTCACAAAGTTTCTCAGGAAGAACATCAAAACTATTTGCAGCATAAAGGCTTACAAAAGATAAACTTGCTCCTGGGTCTAGCAAAGCATAAACATCAAGAGTAAAGAATTTGATCATACAAGTGACAACATCTGGAGAGTTCTTTTTCTCTTGGCGACTAGTGATCGCATAAAGACAGTTTACTCCTCTGCCAATACCGGAAGTAGCTCCTCGGTGGAGCAACTAATGAAGATTAGGCTCTATTGCCCTGATTCCCATTACCTTGCCGGTTCTTGGGAACTTTTTCATGAAATAACCCTCTTGTTTACACTTGAAGCAACCTGTGGAACCATTGCGACACTAACCTGGGTGGGTTCTACCACACTTAGCACATGCATGAGACCAGTTACCTCCTTGTGCCACACTATCCTGAGATTGGGCAGGTCTAGCCCTGAAATGTTAGGAATTATGACTATTGTACTCACCTTTGTTTCTGGGTGCAGGTGCACTAGCAGATGATGGAGAAGGTCCCTTTTGCTTTTGCTAAAAGGACGAACAGTTCACATTACCTCTTTGCTGCCCGGACTCATTTCCTGTCTTTACTTTCTTGTTTCTAAACTCCTCGCTATCCCTCAGCTTCTCTTCCCCAACCTACTACACATAAACCATCAACCTTGATATATCCATGTCACCTATTAGCATTGCAGCCCTACCTTCCTTACTCGATAGACGAGACAACCCATCAACAAACAAGCTCATTCTACTCCTCATATCCGCAACCATCTTTGGAGCATAATGGGACAATTGGGTGAACTTCGACCCATACTCATGAATGCTCAAAGAATCCTGCTTAAGTGTGAGGAAATCTCGTACCTTAGCCTCTTTCAGTTCTCGAGGAAAGAAACTCCCTAAGAAGGCCTTCTCAAAACAAGCCCAACTCGCAGGTGGTGCTCCCTCAACTCTACCCTTCTTCCACTGGTCAAACCAAGTCGTAGCAACATTCTTCAGTTGATATGCAACTAGTTCAACTCGCTCAGTATCGGTAACATGCATAACATCAAATACCTTTTACAGTTCCTCAATAAAGTTCTCTGGATCCTCAGTAGTGCTTGAATCAGTGAAACTTGAAGGGTTCATCCTTAAGAATTCACGGATCCTCGAAGTGTTAGCCTCTTCTTGTCAATCCCCTCTATGTTGCCAAACTTGGTTAGTCACAACTTGACTTAGCATCCTTATCGCTTCTCTGAACTCATCATTAGTAACTTCTCCTTGGGGTTACACTTCAGGTGCATTGGGTACCCCTTGCTCCTCAACATTACGCCTAGCAGGACGACCTCTAACAACTCTTCATGGAGGCATGATTAACTGAAAAGCACGCGCAATCAAGAGTTAGAAGAAACTTTTTTAGAGATAAAACTTTAACGCACGAAATGAGGATGAAAGAAGTGAGATAATTTCCTAAGTGTTGTAGCCTCCTAATTATAGATGTGGCACGCTTCACACCGATAACTAGGACTCTACAGACACGGCTTCATAGACTCCCTATGACTCTTAAACTCTGTGCTCTGATACCAAGTTTGTCACTCCCCAAGCCTACACTCTAGGAGGGACTGTCACTCGGGAACCATTGCTGGCCCCAAGCGAACCCTTGGCCTGGCTTACTTACTCAGTGGAAGAGTTAAACATAAGAAACATAACTCATACAATAAATTAAGAGATAATAATTTTTCCAAAATGGCAACTCAAGTCTTAAATGTATACAACTAAAATGAATAAGAATAAAAAACTATAACTATCTGTCCATGAAGCCTCTAAACAATGAGTGATGTCGGGACAATACCCCCGATCATCCTACCAACTGAAATACTAGAAAACAAAGTAAAAAGAGTCCTCTGGAATGCAAGGAGGCTCACCAACTGACTCTGAGTGCTCAACTGGATCAACGGGGCCCTGGATACTGACCTTGATTACCTGTATCTGCATCATAAAATGATGCAGGACAAATGGTATCAATACATTGAATGTACGAGTATGCGAGGGGAATACTAATGTCACGCCCCAAACTAGAGAAGGCGTTACTGGCACTCGACACCTTAAGCAATCAAGTTAGCCACATAAACATACCAACTGACTCAACTTAGGACTTAGAAGGTCGGGCAGCATAACATCTAAAATACTATGACTGAACCCTTAAGGTCATAACCTGAATATTGGTAAGTCATATAGACGAAGGTAGATAAGCCAAAGATAATAAGGTACTAGCTAGACGACAAGGCTACTATGAAGATATACACACATACGTACATATCTATACATGCCAAGCCTATGTGGCTGGAAACTGGAAGCTGTAGAAAGAAACCCAGAATATTGTGTCCACAATAGCCTCTATGAGTGACATAAGCACTGGTCGGGACAAGACCCCGATTATACCCAAACTGTACAATAAAAGTAACATCTTATGAAAGCTCCAGGAAGAAGTGGAGCTTACCAACTCACAGCTGAACCCTGAATCCTAGCAGAGGGGTCAATCATAATTCCTACCTGGACCTGCACGCACGAAACAAAAATGCGTTCCCAGGCAACGGGACGTCAGTACGAATAAAAATGTACTGGTATGTAAGGCAGAAAATAGAATGATAAAAGTTACTGTAAAAAAGGGAATAAAGATACCACCTAAAACAGAAACTCTGGTAGCCTCCATGGCTGACATCAAACCTTATATAAATTAAATATGCATGGTATGCTTGCATAATCGTATGTCATGAATATATATATATATATATATATATATATATATATATATTATATAGATGCAAATGCATGTCATACCCAACCAAGTGCTAGCAATGGTGGTGCCTTCCGGTAGCGAACCGGGATCATATTCGCCAACTTGTGGCCATTTGTGTATCATACGTATAAATATAGGCAATAGGCCCATACCTTCCGATTATAGCTCGGAAGTAGAATGCATAGCATGTAATGTCATGGATCCGTAATGCATTTGTTACTTGAATCATGTTGCCAATCTTGGCTCATTGGTACTCTTGTCCTCATAATCTCGTAATCACTTCCGTATCACATGTAAATATCTCGTGAAACTTATATACTTGTAGATTAAACTGGAGCACTTAACTTGGATTTAGAAAGGCAACTTAAACTTGAGGATGTTCATAAAGAGCTTAAAGTTCTTCACTTAGTATCTATATATGTTTCCTTAGTGGTTTGTAAAAGAAATTATTTCAGAAAAACCCGTACTTTAGTAGTTTAAACCTACGATTTATATTTAGGAGTTTTGGGGATCGACATTTTATTTTAAAGTTTTCAAAAATATAAATTAGCGAGGAAGGATGACTGATTTCAAATTCATATTGTTCATCTCTAATCTTTTTAAGTTACTACACCTAAAGAAGAATAAGAATTTGTACACATGGACCTATAGTCAAGAGAATCAACAAAATGACATAAAGATGCCAAATACCCTATCCAACAGAACGAGTGGAATAACAACATAATGGAATCACAAAAATACACCAGCTGCAATATCAATGCCTTTCACCAAAGGTCTTTCTAGTAATAGAGTAGTAAAACAATATTTGACGATGTAGAATTCCAAAATTCGTGCTCAAAGGAAGTACAGTGCTTAGCCTTAACATACCTCGATTTTGGGTCTTGTTGTATCAATATGGATTGTACCCCTTCCTTACAGTATGTAATCTACATAAAATCATGTCACATTATTTAATCCACAGAAATTCATGTCGCACAACCATTACAGGCAGAATATTAACACGTCAGGGTCAAAGTAGCAATTTAGAGCTCACTAGCAGAGTGATTAGCTCGCCAGACCATTTTTAAATGTATGCTTCACTACCTTCTCTTCTCCAAATTACAACCTCAAATTAATGACATAACATACATTTTTGCAGCAGCTATTAACAAGTGGAGGCCTACGCAATAGTCAACAACAACCAAATAGAGTATGCCTGCACAACAATTAAAACTTGGCGTATCGCCACACCCCTCTTTTCCAACCCAAAATAACCATAACCAAATCCTAACCACGAGTCTTCAAACCATTAAATCCATAAAAATATATATATGTATAACACAGTCCTATAAATGTTCAATATAACCATAATAACTTGAACTCGCCGCTTCCAATCATCATCCTATACGTTCGTCCAATAATTACATTTGGAGTCATGTCTTTCTCTTCATATGCAATATGAGCTTAAAAGGACAAAACCTAAACTTAAACTTGATTGAGCTTGCAGTACATTAACATGTCTTGTCAATAACAAATAGTCTCCTTAAACGCAAGACGTTGAACCAAGAAGAAACAATTTGAAAATTGCTACGCAATAATGGAACCAATGTTGCACTAATTTATGTTACAATTAAATATCCATCTATACTTCTTCTTCTCTTCCAGACTCATATCAACAAGAACCACACACATACAAAGCATTTCCAAAAATATTCCAGCAACAACAATATCATAAAATACTTCAAAACAGCCCAACATCACATAACTATCAAAATACGATTTTCCAGCTGTCTATTTGTGTTCTTGCTTATATAGCATAGCTATAACCTGGAATCACTCAATAAAATGAAGGGTGAGAATTATTACCTCCAAACAGCAGCAACACCACCTAAAAACGAGACTCCTTCACCACGAAGAATCCTTCAAATCACAACCAACGAGGAGGAAAGAAATAACACAATCTCTATGAACGTTCCGAGGGTGAAACCAAGTTGAAATCTTGTACATCTTTGCTTGGATGATAGGGGAACCTTTAGAGATGATTTAGGACTGTTTTATTCTTATTTTGGTTGAAAATAATGAGATAAAACGAAGGGAAATCTGATCTTATAAAGCTAAACCGACATATGGGCTAGGGGCCCACCTTCACGTGCCTGCTTGTACAGTCTCACTAAAATCTAAATATCTCTCAATTCTGAAGTCGTATGAACAAATGATTTAGTGCGTTGGAAAGTAGACTCGTAGACCTTCGATTTCATATATTGGGGTTCTTCTAAAGCTTTATAGATTGGGAGAAAAACTCCGAGACATTTAACCCAATTTTCAGAAAATTTATCAAAGAAACTTACTCCAACCTTTGCCAACTTTTTATTTCTCAACTTGCTTGACTTCAAAACTTAACTTACGATCATTGGGAGACTATATCACCTTATAAAACATCCTTATTAGCATATAAGACACTCTTTGTCTTATCCCCAAAGGTACCGGTTAACTTAAGCGTTATGAATGGGCGGGGTGTTAGAATAGACATTCTTTAACTCAAACTTGTTTAAGGGCATCCTTGACCCATAACGTTAGTCTAATTGTTTGATTTTTTTTTTACCTCCTCTTTGCAACCTTATTCTCCTGAAATGATACACCAAGTCATATAAGCCTCATACACTCATTCAATGATACACATATTATGCGAAAGAACCACGGGGTCTCACAACTAAACATAACATAAGCTTGAAAGGAATCTGAAAGAAACACTTACTTTGGTTTTACTCAACTCATGAACAACTTAACTCAATATAAAGAAATAAAACCCATGAAATATATAGAAAGCTTTTAAAACAGTAGAAAGCAACTCAGTTCCTTAAATAAATGCAATAACAAACTCAACTTTACTCATGTAATAAAATAATATAGTTTATGTGGGAGTTTCTCTTACCGAAAACCACCACTATGGGCCTAAGTGGTGATACATCATCTTGCCCACGCTGCCAGAATTGTCGTACACTTTGCCGTCATATAGAACGCCTTAACTAAGTGGATCCACTAGTCTATGCTAAAAAGCACTTAAGGAGTCATCTAAAAAGTATGATCCTTTACTACCTATGATGGCTACATGGTTTATGGAGACTTGAGTTAATATGAACTCGCATCCCCATATCGGTGCTCAATACTACTCCCAAAAATATACTTAGCTCATATGTTTTTAAAACAATCCTTCTTTCTTTGATTTGAGATAATTACTCAAAACTTAGCTTAAAAGCTCTTCTTGGAAATTGGTGTTTCCCTTTCTTGTTCAAATGTGAAAACATATTTAGACACTTGGGAATAGTTAGTTCCCTAATAATCTTTGAAGAAATAAACTTCATTCTTTACTTATTTCTCTTTACTCAACTTGAACTTTAAGTGTTAAAACAAAGTTAAACGCATTTGCAAAAGAGTTCTTGAAATGACTCTAAAAACTTCCTAGGCTTGGCTCTTAACTTTCCTTAAATTTGATTTTATGGATTCAAGGTTATGATTCATGTTTTTGGACGATTTCTAGATGTTTAGAAGTCATTTAGAGTAGTTAGAATCAATAGAAAGTGTTAGTACACTTTAGGAGGACTTAAACGGGCTAAAAGATGAAAAACGGGTGGAGATCGATGATCCGAGCGTGTCCCTGGTGCGCCGTGCTAGCCCCAACTTACTGGGGCTCATTTCTGGTGCACTGCAGGCGCACCACCCCAACCTCTATGGCACAGACGGGGCGCGCCGCGCCAGGCCCTCCCCATGTGTGATCTGACGAACTTCCCTTCTCATTTTCTGATCTTAATTCGACTAAACTCGATCCCTTTTCTCAAATGCTCTTCAGAATCAGATACCCAGAACATATACACAAGATTTAACTCAAACAACTCAAGGAATCAACACTCTAATCTCAAGAAACTCCTTCTCAACCCAAATTCATGAACACCCATCAAGAACATTCAAACTTCCAATCTTTTAGAACAAATTTATGCTGAATTAAACATGTTTAGCATGTGGGTGAACGAACCCAACGTTACGAAAGTCTCACATACCTAGTAGGATCAAATCCTTGATGAATTCTACATGTAAACCTCCAAGAAATCGATGAATCTTGAATTTTCTTCTCCTTTCTCCTCTTTTCTCTTTTCTCCAAGCACTAGCGTAAACTTCAACTTTTCTAAACTTACTAAAATCTGATTTGACCCCAATTGAAGTCCTAAAAACGGATTAAAATACTTTGGTAAGGAAGCGACTAAAATACCCTTCCAAAATATGGTTTTTGACTTTCCTTATTTGAACAACCCAACTTCAAATTGTCATATCTCGCTCATACAAACTCAGAATCACGCAAACTCGGAGGCGTTGGAAAGATTATTCCAAGATATTTCCTACGATTTCTGGAAACACACCACTCATCCTGAGCTAGGAGTTATGGTTGTTTGAAGTTGACTAAAAATTCAACTTAACATACTTAACAAATATTTCAGATTTCTATTCTTTCCAAAAATTGACTATTTCCAATTCTTAACTTCTTCCTAGTTATTTTAATTTGCGAGATGTTACATGATGGGAGTTCATATAAGAAAATTAGTTATTTACTTATACTAATCTACACTATACTTACCAGTCAAGTGTCAACAAATAGAGGTAAATAAAATATCAAGTACTTTCCAACCACCAATAAAACAGATAATCATCAAGAGTGAAGGATGTCATGAGATGTAATGTATTATGACACCATGAAATGTTATGCCTCAGTGCCAAGTACTCTCTCAACCGTATGCTTTGGCATTCTCAGATTACAATCCACATTCTATAGTAATAAACTTTCCCTTTTTAACACCGGTACTCGTACCAATGTCCATCACACCATTGGTACGATACCCCCGTCTTTCGCCCTTACCTATGGTCTATTCCAATTTTAATCTTTAATTAGAAAAAAACATCCTTCAATGAAGTATGAAAGTCTTAATATAACTTCAATGCCGACCACGTGTCACGGATCCTCAAGATTTTACCTTTCCCTTTCGTAAGACTTCAGAATGTTCCCAATCTATCAAATATGCATTATTCGCAAACAAGTGAGTTCATAGCCACACGTGTTACTATAGGTCTAGCCTAGATCCAAACTCATACTAATCTATAATCAATCTCCTAAATTTGGTGTCAACTGATATGTCAAGACACATATTTGTTAAATTTCAAGCATAGAGTTAAGTTCCAACCCCGCCAAATATCATAAATCTACGAATATTCGTATAATACAATACAAAAAAACTTAATTTCCTATATCCATATATTAAACTTCAACTATAAAGTAATAGTTATTAGAAAATTTCAAAATTTATAAAACAAAATAATTCCCACCCTGTAACCTTAACAAAAACGAAAGTACCCAGAATTCAATTGCACTATCTTGTTTTGCCAAGGATTAATTTTTTTCCTAATAACCAATTTTTCTACCCCCAAATAGAACTATCACGTGTTGCAACAACTAATCCAAAAATTTGATTCTTTTCCTCTATCTTTCCAACCAAAAATTCTATAATTTTTAACCCTATGGCACTAATTCCTAACCCACTGAATTGCAACCATTTTCCATCAATCAATAAAGCAATAAGTGATGCCCAACATTCCAAAAATCAAGATATGTAAATATACTTTGGAGTTTTGGCAAGAGTTTTACCTGAAGCAGTTTCGTCTTCTTCGATATCAAAACCGCAAAGTGCCCTTGTTTCTATTTTATTTTATTTCGAGTTTTGTTGTTTCTAGTTATGACTCAGAAATTATTAAAACCCTCTTTACTTAGTTTAATTGTATACATGTGCCAAGTGGTAAGGATATTAACTAAAGGGAAAATTGTATATAATAGCAAACTATTAATTCAAGTTAAATGCTATAAACAGAGTTTGATTTAATTGTACCCCATAGCAAACTGTTGCTATTTTGCCTCTCTCCCTAGTGAATCTCGTTCGCCACTCTCGTTCTCGCTGGGCAGTCTCGCTCGACTCTCTCGCTTTTATACAAACACAAATGTATAAAATGCATTTGTGTTTGTATAAAATGAGAGAAAATTATATATATACATATATTTTCATTTCTCTCTCTCCCCTCTCCCAGATCTCGCTCGCCACTCTCTCATATCTCGCTCGTCACTCTCTCAGATCTCGCTCGTCACTCTCTCAGATCTCGCTCGTCACTCTCTCAGATCTCGCTCGTCACTCTCGCTCGCCTCTCACATTTTATACAAACACAAATGTATACATTGTATTTGTATTTGTATAAAGCGAGATAAAATTGTATATACAAATATAAATGCATATATTTTCATCCTATACACTGATGATTATACATATACGATCTTCCTCTGCCCAATTTTCTTTTGTCTTTCTCTCTTTCTCGCTTTATACAAACACATATTATACAATTGATTCTTTTGTATATGTATATCAAAACAAATTATACAATTTCTTCTTTTGAATATATGTATAGTGAAATAGCCATAGCAAACATAAAGTTTGCTATGTAGCGCTGATGAGTCCACAATTTGCACTCTTTTAGGGCTTTATTTTGATAGATTTAGTGTCCTCAAATGCATATTTTGTCTCAATAACTGATGAAAATCCTTGAGTTTCAGGTAATTGGAGTTAGAGATAAAACATGGACACTATTGGGCAGATAGGAACAAGGCAGCTGAAAAGAACAAAGAAAAGACGACCTAAGGATCGCCTAAACCATTAGGCGAGTCACCGAATGACTATGGTCTCGCCTAATGTTCCAGTGTGCCAAGCTCTGAAGGAGAAAATCTAGTCGACGAGATAAATGAGCAGTCGGTGAGTCGCCGAATGATTCCACGATGCAGTACTCCATTGCCCAATGTTACATAACTTGAATTTGCTGAAGGCCAATGCAGAAAGCTGATAAACCAGACCAAAGGGCGGATCGCCGAGTGGATCGGTGATCCCGACTAACTGTGCCGAGTGGTCTTTCGCAACACACTTTTTGACAACTATAAATACTTGTTTGAATATTTATTTTAGTATGCAATCAATATCAAATTTTAGAATATCAAACATTATTTCAGTTTTTAGAACTTAGAGTTTTGGAGACTTTGTTCCTTAGCTTTGAATATGTGAAGATTTCCATTTCAAAGCAATTGGAAGTGGGTATTGAAGATTCTTCATCTTAGACATGTGTAAAGACAATATCTATTGTACCCATTTGATGGAAACACTTTTTGATATCAATTTCTATCTCTTTACTATGTCTAGCTAAAACCCCAATTATTGGGGGGGTGATTATGTGAATATGGGTTGAATTTACTGCTGGGTATTGCTAATAGATAGTTAATTTGCTGTTTAAAGATGATTTCGTTCAGTAGTTGTGTTTGAATTTAATGGGGTTGTTGCAAATACAATTTTATCTTCGTGTTTTTGACTTGCTCGAGAGAGAGGTTTTAAAACCAAAACTACTGAATCGATTGTCTGTGGTTATAGGGTTGACGTGGGTTCAGCTCGAGAGAGTGAATCCTAAACCCTCTCCCACACTTTCAGCTCGAGAGAGTTAATGGACTAAGGCGAAGACTGTGCTTCATTGTTGCTTATTGGTGTTTGAGATAAATCGATTTGATTTGGGGTAAATTGTTCGAGGAAAATTTACCCCACTAAAGTCTAGCTTAGTTACCAATTTACAGCGATTTACTATCAATAGCATTTACCCAGTTTTTATTTTAGCCCATATTCCTATCACATCCCAAGAATCCCATCTCCATATTCTTAGTTCTATATTATTTGCTGCTTCTAGTCGATAATTGACTACAAAACCCCCTTCGATAATTGACACTTGTGTCACCCTTTAATTTGATATATTTTACTTCGTATAAGTCTTTAGCTATAATTGACTTGAGCAAAGTTCTTGCTTTTCTCTTAATTCTTTATTACAAACCTCTCCCTTGGGACTCGACCCCAACTCACTAGTTGGGTTATATTACTATTGAACGACCGTGGACGCTTAGTATTGGATGAAGTGCCCGGATACATCAAATCAAAATGGCACCGCTGCCGGAGAGTGGTGTTAATTGAGAATTTTTAGTTAAGTTGAATTTTTCTCTTGTCAGTTATAGTTCTACTTACTTTATTTTCAGTGTTGTTTTACTTGTTTGTGTTGAAAACATAAAGTATGAGCGTAAATAGCAGCAATGGCAGCCAAGTAGGCCATCAAGACGACATCAAAAATCTCAACAATGTCAACGAGCCTCATGTTAATGACCTCCCATCTCTTTGGCGGTATTGGTGCCATTCGCTTGCCTCCGGCCGAAGGGATTGCGGTATTTCACATCACTAGTACTATGTTGCAACTCTTGCAACTAAAGGGTCTTTTCAGTGGTTTGGCTCATCAGGACCCTCATGAACATATTAGAAACTTTGTGGATGTATGCGGACCGTTCTCCTTCAAGAACATCTCCCAAGGATCGGTCCGGTTGAGGTTGTTTTCGTTCTCTTTGATGGGAGAGCCGTGCAAGTGGCTGGCTGAATTGCCACTTGAATTAATCACTTCGTGGGAGGAGTTGGTTACCACATTTCAAGTGCAATTTTTCTCTCCTTCAAAGATGATGACTCTTCGGGATATCATTCAAAGCTTTAAGCGTCTAGAAGGTGAGCCAATACATGAAACTTGGCTGCGATTCAAGAAGTTGGTGCTTCAATGCCCAACCCATGGATTTCCTGATAACGTGTTGCTACAGTATTTTTACCAAAGTCTTGACTCGGTAAATAATGGTGTTGCTGACTAACTTTCTCTGGGAGGTTTGATGCAACAACCTTATGTGATAGCGGCTCAGCTATTGGATGACATGACTACCCTAAATAGGGTATGGTATACCCGTGAAGACCAGGTCTCCCCTCTCACGTTCAAGCTGACTAAGGAACAGATGGAGAAGGACTAAGAGAGGGACCAAAACATGGCCAAGATCATGACACAACTTGATACTTTGTCTAAAAATGTCATGGGAGATGGTGCTCGAAGTGTCAATGTCGTGGGTGTCGGGTGTGCTAATTCGGATGAGTCCAAGATTGAAGCATTGTATAATGAAGAGGTGAATTTCCTAGCCAACCAAGGCGGTGGCTACCGTTCAAGTACCCGAAGTAGGGTGGTAACCAAGGTTGGGATAAAGATGAAGGTTGGAAAGATCGAGATCGTGAATGAAGGGACCGTAATCCAAATTGGAAGGATTGGGAGAATGTTAGATATGTACCTCCCCATGAGAGCAAAAAGCCAAAGGATTCAGAAGGTGGTAGGTCTGAGGATATGCTCTCTCGTATCCTCAACAAAGTTGAAGGGTCAGACAAGATTTTAAAAGAAATGAAAGAAGATGTGTCTACCCTTAGCTAGACCGTCACCTCTCATTCAGTGTCAATCAAGCAGTTGGTGACCCAAATGGGTCATATATCGTCTCATCTTAACCCGAGACAACAGGGGGGTTTGCCTAGTGATACTATGGCTAACCCCAAGAATGAGGTTTGAAGGTGGATTTGCGTCGTGCCACGACGTTAACTAAAGCGCTGCTTGGGAGGCCACCCAAGTTTTCTTATTTGTTTATCTTTCTTTGTTTGGAATAATGGTGTGTTAGTTGTGTAGGTTAATGTGTGGAAAGTGTTCGGAACGAGGGAAATTGGCGAGGAAAAGGTCTAGTTGGCGCATCAAAGTGTCGGAGACCCCAACTCAGACCGTCATTGGACTCAAGACAAATTTAACTTGGAGTCTGTAATTTTTGGCGAAACCAGAAAATTATTGGCAAGTCACCGAACTAGTCGGCAACCCCTATATAGTCCGCCATTTGGATCTCCAAATCAACTGGAAGTCCTGTAAAATTCAGCGAGTTAAGTTTCTACTCATTGCCTCACCGAGCGAATCGGTGAACAAGACTAATGTTGCCGAACGGGCAAAATTTGGACGGTGTTTTGGGCCAAAAGGTTATATTTTTCAAACTCCTTCACTTTCCCTCTCTTTAACGCTTCACAAACTCACACCTGCACGTTATTCTCTATATTTTTTCTTGCATTCTCTAAGTGTTTTAGTCATCGATTTGTGCTCGGAATTTAGATTACATTGCCGCCTAGCAATTCAATCTTAACTTAATCAGCATTAAAAGTTGGTTTTCTGATCCCTGAGTTTGTTTTTGTCATTTTGAACTCTTATGCAAATGATTTTACCGTGTTGTCGTGTGCTGGGCCTCTCTAATAGGATTAGTATGCTTAAACGCCGGTTTTAATTTGAATATCTTTCCCGTAGTGTTTTGATTGTTGAAATCCCGTAGCTTGGTGCATTGAAATGGATTAAAATTTTGTGGAGTAGTTCTTGTATGTTATGGGTCTTGTTTGAATTTGTGTTGTGCATGGTTTGATTTTGTTCATGGGGGTTGCGGGGTTGTATTCAAGAAGTTGGGTTGAAATAGGCACGTTGGGTCATTTGGCGAGCTAGGTCGAGCTCACCGAACCACTCGGTGATTCGCCTAATGTCCCCATCTCACCTTTAATTTCATGCTTTATATGCTGTAACTTTCGGCGAGACGCCTCAGGTCGCCGAAGGAACTCGGCGACTCGCCAAAAGACTTTTTGATCGCCCTTAGTCTACACCCTTGAATCTTTTTCGCACTATAACTTTCGGCGAGCTATTTTTTGCTTGCCAAATTCTGTCGGCGATTCGCTGAAAGAGTCTCCCATCGCCAAATTGCCATAGCTTTAAAACTGTTTTTCTGTGCGTTTGTTCGAATATTTCCTAACTTTGTCTCAATGCTTTGCAGACATGGCTAGACCAAAAGTTGTTGGGAAAATCATGCCACCCCGAAAGATAAGAGGACATAATTTCAAATTAAATGGAAGGAGGTCGATTCCTCCCAAGAAGAGCAAGCAAGAACCTTCACCTGGAAACAAAGGCAAGGGCAAGAGGCCCATTTCTGACAGGAAGACTACTCCCCGAGACCCCCCTATTCCTTCATGGGCTCGGGGACTTTATACAGCTGGTCAGAAATTTTTGGCAGACACACCTGTAGCAACTCCTGGTGAGTTTGGTGCTATTGTTCCTTTTGAGGTGACCTCGGGTACTGAGGCCCAAGACCAGACTGATGCACCAGGCACCGATGCCCAAACAGATGGAGCAACTACGTAGACAAGATCCCCTCTTTACCTCCCTCTCTGTCTTTATTTCTTTTTGACTTTTGGATAATCTTGTTTGCAATCGAGGACAAATGCTTTTATTTGTGGTGGGGTGAGGCCCACCTTTTGTGTGACATTCGTAATTCTTGTTGTGTTTATTTGAGCTTTGAGCTAAAAATTGTGTTTTTACACTACTTTTGTGGATGCTTGAGCTTGTGGCTCCTTGCTTTTAATAGTAAATGATTTTTGACCCTTCCAAAATTTTTTGCCACCTCTTGTATGTGTTGAATGTGGTTGTTCTCTTGCAAATTTGAGTATCGGTTTTGATCAATACCAATGACTCGAATAGTGCTCATAATCGAACAAAAATGGATGCGTAGCTACGACGAGGCCAATTGAAGTTGCATAGATAATATGTGAACTCTTTGCATCTCATTGTGACTAGCCAAGTATTGAATTGAGTCTCTTGTGATGAATATTGCACACTAGTGAAAGTGTGAAGTGTTGTTTGACATTGGTGTCAATGCCTTGTGTGATGAGCTTACCGTGAGCCATGTGTGATGACACCTAGAATTTGCTCCGTTGGTTCGGTTGACTAAGTGATGCAATTTCTTGATATGATTTTAGGCAACTTTAAAGAGTGTGAACCAATTTGACATTGTACCTCTTTTGTGGCGTACCTTGTGAGTGTGTGAACCTCTTTTTAGCACCTTTTGAGACTTAACCTTTTATTGGAAGAAACTTGATAACATTGCTACCTTTTATTGACCCATTACCCATAATCCTCATGATCTGTGGTTTGTTTGAATAGCCAACTTAGGCCAAAAGACTAAGTTGGGGGTGTGGTGAAAAGAGAAGGCAAATCAAGAAAATACAAAGAAGTCTCTTTTGCCTATGTTTTGAGAAAAAATAAAATGGAACCCCTCCACATAAAAAAAAAGAAGAAGAAGAAAAGATTGAAAAAGAAGAAAAAAAAGAGAAAGAAAAAGTTGTGGAATAAGGTTGTGGAAATACAAAGAAAATGGGGTTTCCAAAATGATAAATAATAGGTGACTTTTGAGTTTGAATGAAAATGATAAAGAGAAGGAAAGAAGGTGTTGTTCACATCACATTTCCTGAGGATTTCAGCTTATAAGACTAAATGACCATACCATTACACTCAACCCCATTACAAGCCTTGAAAGGACCTTTTTGATCTTAAATGAGTTGAAACAAAAGTCGATTGGAAAATAAGGGCAAACCTATGGATCAAATCATGCATTGTGTTTATCTTTGTGAGTGTGAGTGTTGATCTTGATTCTGGAACTTTAAATGATTGAACCATTGAGTGAATATGAAATCATTCTTTGTGTTAGGGCATTTGAATACCTTTGTTGAGCTTGAACTTGCATTTGAAGCAAGTATAGTGAGCTTGAGATTCTTTGGTAATGGTGAGTCACAACTTGAATCTTTGAGTGCACAATTGATCCTTGCACGAGTAAGTTGAGTCTTTTTGTGTACATTCATGATTGAGTCTTATGTAACACTATTTGAGACATCCTTTTTGAACTGCTAAACTTGAGTTTTACTTGAGAACAAGCAAAGTTTAAGTTGGGGTGTTGATGAGTCCACTATTTGGACTCTTTTAGGGCTTTATTTTGATAGATTTAGTGTCCTCAAATGCATATTTTGTCTCAATAACTGATGAAAATACTTGAGTTTTAGGTATTTGGAGTTAGAGACAAAACATTGACACTAATGGGTAGAAAGGAACAAGGCAACTGAAAAGAACGAAGAAAAGACGGCCTGAGGATCGCCTAAACCATTAGGCGAGTCGCCGAATGACTATGGTCTCGCCTAATGTTCAAGTGTGCCAAGCTCTAAAGGAGAAAATCAAGTCGCCGAGATAAAAGAGCAATTAGTGAGTCGTCGAACGATTCCGCGATGCAGTACTCCATCGCCCAACATTACAGAACTTGAATTTGGTGAAGGCCAATGCAGAAAGGCGATGAACCAAACCAAAGGGTGGATCACCGAGTGGACCGGCGATCCCGACTAACTGCGTCGAATGGTCCTTCGCAACACACTTTTTGACAACTATAAATACTTGTTTGAATTTTTAGTTTAGTATGCAATCAGTATCAAATTTTAGAATATCAAACATTATTTTCAATTTTTAGAACTTAGAGTTTTGGAGACTTTGTTCCTTAGCTTTGAATATTTGAAGATTTCCATTTCTAAGCAATTAGAAGTGGGTATTGAAGATTCTTCATCTTAGACGTGTGTAAAGACAATATCTATCGTACCCATTTGATGGAAACACTTTTTCGGTATTGATTTCTATCTCTTTACTATGTCTAGCTAAAACTCCAATTCTTGGGGTGTGATTATGTGAATATTGGTTGAATTTACTGTTGGGTATTGCTAATAGATAGTTAATTTGCTGTTTAAAAGTGATTTCATCCAGTAGTTGTGTTTGAATTTAATGGGGTTGTAGTTGAAAATACAATTTTATCTTCGTATTTTTGACTTGCTCGAGAGAGAGGTTTTAAAACCAAAACTACTTAATCGATAGTTTGTGGTTATTGGGTTTTCGTGGGTTCAGCTCAAGAGAGTGAATCCTAAACCCTCTCCCACACTTTCAGCTCGAGAGAGTGAATGGACTAGGGCGAAGGCTGTGCTTCATTGCCGCTTATTGGTGTTTGAGAGAAACTGATTTTGATTTGGGGTAAATTGTTCAAGAGAAAATTTACCCCACTAAAGTCTAGCTTAGTTACCAATTTACAGCGATTTACTATCAATAGCATTTACCCGATTGTGTATTTTAGTCCATATTCCTATCACATCCCAAGAATTCCATCTCCATATTCATAGTTCTATATTATTTGCTGCTTCTAGTTGATAATTGAATACAAACCCCCCTTCGATAATTGACACTTGTGTCACCCTTTAATTTGATATGTTTTTCTTCGTATAAGTCTTTAGCTATAATTGACTTGAGCGAAGTTCTTGGTTTTCTCTTAATTCTCATTTACAAACCACTCCCTTGGGACTCGACCCCAACTCACTAGTTGGGTTATATTACTATTGAACGACCGTGGATGCTTAGTATTGGATGAAGCGCCTGGATACGTCAAATCAAGCGCAATTATGCAAACTATAGTTATAGCATACAAATTTGATTTTTGTGTTTGCTATACGTGAAAGTTTCTCTTAAATAAATTATGTACTTGACCCATTAACTAACAACTTAAAAGATACTTTACTTTATTTGATAAATACCCGCTAATTAAATAATCGTAGTTATCGAATAGTTCAAAATTTCCATTTAATTTTTTTACGGGGAGAGTCAAAATAGTCCTAGTTCTTAAAACGACCTAGAGGATCGTTACATAAAAAGGGTTAATATTAAAAAAATGGGTGAAATTCATAAAATGACTAAGAGGGTCATTACAATATTTAAAAAAGGTAAATATCACTTAATTTTCTCATCAGTTACGTTTTCAAAGATAACTCAAACGTGTGCCTTTCTCACAATGTATTTTTGTTTTTTTTCTTAAGATTTTTGTAACCTTTTTAAAATCGTATTCATTCCAATATGTATACTATTTGTATTCAATCTAGTTTTCATGTTGTATTTTGTATAATGAAACTTATATTTTTTTTATTAGTTTGTATTCATTCCAATAGGATGCCAAATGAATATGTAGTTATTTAAGAAACGTATTTGTATTCATGTATTTTTTTCATTGTGTATTTATTTTTTTCTTCAGAATCTTGTATCCTTTCTTAAGTCGTATTCATTCCAATATGTATTTTATTTGTATTTATATTCATTCTAGTGTTTATGTAGTGTTTTGTATAATAATATATAAAATACAAAAAATAGTATGATGAAAAAATGAGAATGAAATATAAAACTGAAAAGGAATACGTGAATATTTGTTGCAATCATTATTAAATAACATACATAACTAGTTGGCATAGTAACGACCCATCTGATCGTTTTGAGTACTATAGCTTTTTATTTCATAAAATACTTCCGATAGATTCTAAATGGGTATTTTGGACTATTCGTAACTACAATTATAGAATTAATGGGGTAGTTTCAGTAAATAATATACTTAATGGTTAAAGAAAATAACATTAAAATTAGTAGTGAGCCATTTTACCACTTTTATAACTATAGTATATAACAATTAGGTTAATAAATATTCTGTAGAAGAGAAGAAAAAGGGAGAAGAGGGGAATAACGGAAGGCGGCACAATCGAAAAAGACGACATAATTGTCCAGGTAAAAGACACATATGTACTTTAAATTTTATGAATAGTGTATATGTGGAAATTATTATTATGATAATTATATTTTGATTTGGGCGAAATTGGGTTGCACATAGTTGTAGTGAATATAGGATTGTTTCTTTTTGTTAGTGTGGAAAAAGATTACAGAATTGGAAAAGTACAAAGTTGAGGACGTGATGATTGGTGAAGTTATAGGTGAAACAATTAATGGTTAAAAGGTTAGGTTGCAGGGAAGGTTATATATTATAGGGACAAAGGTCTTATATACTCCTCAACTTTGTCATTTGGAGCTGATATGTCCCTTGTTATGAAAGTGGCTCATATATATCCTTACCATTATACAAAACGTTCACATATATCCCTACTGTTACAAAATGAGCTCACATATACCCTTCATTTAACGGGAGTGAAAACATTAGTTTTAAATTTATATATTTAACCTTTAGTTTTTTTGAAAATCATTTAGGGGTATATATGATCCTTCTAGCAAAGTTCAAGGTATATTTTAATCTTTTTCATACATAAATTATTTTTTGACTTCTTTGATTATCATTATTTGAGTTTCTTATTCTTACTTTTTATTTTATTTTATTCCTTAATGTAAGAAAAAAATTTAATTTTTTTTTTGTGGCTATATTATAATTTAAAACTATTTTTTTTGGCTATATTGTAATTTAGTTTTTGTATTTGAATTTTTTTTTTGGATCATCTATGATAAATTTTACAAGAATATTAGTGAAACATAAATAAATTTGACCATCAAAATAATAAATATAAATTAGTCATTGAAACAAAAAAAAAGTCAAAAAAATGTATGTTTGAGTAGGATTAAGTATTCCCATATGGGATTATACTTTGTCTAAAAAAATTATTAAAAAATTAAACTAAAATTATTTTTTTCACTTCCGTTATAGAAAAGGGTATATGTGAGCCATTTGTATAACATTAGGGGTATATATGTGCCATTTTCATAACGAGGGGTATATCAACTCTAAATGACAAAGTTAAGGGGTATATCAGGCCCTTTTCTCTATATTATATATGTGTGTAATTGAACAGTAACTGTTGTTTATGAATTGGGTGTTTGGTTGCTTCTAGTCCGTTTGCGACTGGTTTCGTGATCAGTGGCTTCCATCTTTATATATTAATATTTTGTTCTCACATTATAAATTATATTTTATATATTGAGATAGGTAATTAAATATTAGGTGTATCAAGTTATTTAAATTCCATTAAAGTTATGCTAATTGGAGGAATTAAGATTCACCCTTGGGCTTGAACTTTAGGAAATTGATTATAGTTTTGGATGGGTGTTTTGGGTCTAGGCTAGACATATAGTAACATGGGTGTCTATAGACTCATTAAATTACAAATTATGCATACTTGGTAGATTGGAAACGTTCGGAGGCGTTGAGGAAAGGAAAAGTGTTGGAGATATAGCTTTCTTGACTTCGGTTCTTCGGTGGAGGTAGGTTATGGTTTATTCTATGTGATATATAGACTATTAATAGCGATTGATATTCATTGAGAGATATTGTGAAGTTTTCTATGTACTTGATTGTGTGGTTGTGTGGCTTGTGATTGGTCTGAAATCCTGAGACCGTGAAATTTATAATTTGAAACCCTCTCTATCGAAGTGATACCTTGAATAAAGAAGGCTTGATGAAATATTGTTAATGCAGTGAAAATTTGTGATAATAAATGATAAATTAACAATATTATTGGATCAGGGTGTCACGTTCCGACACGGTATTATTGGATCGGGGTGTCACGTTCCGACACGGTATTATTGGATCGGGTGTCACGTTTCAACATGGTATTATTGGATCAGGGTGTCACGTTCTGACAAAATAATATTAAAGAGGGAAACATATTGAATTAACTGAATGTACTCAATCTCAAAGAACCCATTTCCCAAACGTGTGTGGTGTAGAGGCATGAGTCCTCGTGTGTGCTTGATATTGTGATTGATTACGTACTTGCTTCAGTTGTCACTTGTTCATGTTGTTTGTTGTTTATCACCTGCTAAGTGCTATAGTTGATTTTATACTATTACTTTATGCATATTAGTTACTATTTTGAGTCGGCCAATGATATCTACTCAGTACATGTTGCCCTGTACTAAGCCTTACTTCTGTTTTCCTTTGTTTTTCTTTTGTGGAGTGCAGCGAGTGTACCAACGACTTCGATTTGCCCTCAGCTCTAGCCAGTCTCCATCATATCAGGTTCCAGGGGGAGTTATTCATTCAAGCTCGTGTTGGATTCTCTTGGTCATGGCATGATGTCCTTAGTTTTCAGACATAAACTATTTTATTCATTTATTTTGGTGTCTTCAATACTCTTAGACTTAGTATTTGAAGATTAGATGTCCTTGATGTAATGACTTTCGGATTTTGGGAATGACATATAGTATACTTTAATGGATTTGTGTTTCTTACACTAATAAGATTTAAGCTTCCGCATTATTGTTAGTATTTTGTAAGTTGAATGAAAAATATAAGTTGGGGTTGAATTCATTGGTTTGCCCACCTAGGAGTTTAAGTGTGGGTCCCACTCATTACTCGATTTGAGTCGTGACACATACCTTTAGAATGAATACAAATTAGGAACAAATACCAGATTCATAAACTATGCAACATAATTTTTGAATGAATACAAATATTAATAGCATACATACGATTTTGAATAAAAATTGAGAAATGATACAAAATTCTGAATTTTTTTTATTAAAAAAAAAACAAACTAATAGAAAGTTGTTGTTCCTATAAATAAAATACATATCTAGTTGACATACCTTTGTGATGAATTCAAATAAGGAACAAATACAAGATTCATAAACTATGCAACATGATATTATGAATAAATTCAAATATTAATAACATACATACTGATTTGAATATTAATTGAGAAAGGATACAAAATTCTAAAAAAACTAGGGAAAAAGGACAAATATATCCCCGAACTATTGTAAATGGTATGCAGATACCTTCCGTCATACTTTTGGGACATTGGTGCCCCTGCCATCCAAAAGCTAGAGCATATATGCCCTTCACTCTAACAGAAGACTAAATAGGGACACGTAGCACAATCTTATCCGTCGATCCAATATTTAATAAATGTCGGTCGGTGGATAAGATTATGACACTTGTATGTCCATTAGTATAAAGGGTATATATGCTCTAGTTTTTGGACGGCAGGGGATCCAATGTCCCAAAAGTATGACGGAGGGTATATGCATACCATTTACGATAGTTCGGGGGTATATTTGTCTTTTTTCACAAATTTTTTTAAATACAAAACAAACTAATAGGAAATTGTTCTTTCTCAACTTGGTTTTCAACAAAACTTTCGAAATCTTTAGCACCCAATTTTTTTATTTTTTTTTATTAATAGTGTCTTTACATAATAGAGGGAAACCTCAAAAGATGCTTGGTGACAATGTATTTACTTTTATCACTGGGTGAAAAATATTTTGAAGGAATTGTGAGATTTCTTGAACAAATTGGAGGAAAATAGAAGAGGTGATTTTCTTAGACAAGGAATGGAGAGAACAATGGTGAAAAACTAAAAAGAGAGAAAGGAGGAATTTGGGGCAAAAACCTAGAAAGAGGGGAAAATGGGTAATGATAGTTTTTTTTCCTTCTTTTTCACGGATAGGGGAGTAAAATTAGTCCAATGTGGGGCCTGATTTGAGAAATAAAAGAAAAGGAAATTAATTATATTAGGATACATTTTATTTGCTAAAATATTGACATATTGACATTTTCAATAATTATTTTGAAGTGTATATATTTTTAATAATTATGTTAGAGAGTTTGACTAGTTTGCTAATTTTTTCTAAATGGAATTAGCATCACTTTTAATGTATTTTAAAAATAGCAGCTTTAATTCCCTACTGGTGAAGTTGTCCGCGCTTCGCGCGGTTATAAAGTAATTTTATAAATATAAATTACAGATCTAATTTATACATTTCATTTGAAATATTTCCCATTTTGTTTTGGATATAGAGTACTATTTGAGAAATTAAATATTTTTCTGTCATAATTTTTAAATATCATGAAAGATTAACTATGTTGATTTGTTGTATTTTCCATATTAAATATAATTTTTTTTGTCATAACAACTTCAAAGAATTTATACTCAAATTCATAGTGAAAAATATTTATATTTACCCTGATTTCCTACACATATATAGAATGAGAAAGAGAGAGTATTGAGTAAGAGCTTTCTTAGATGGACTTATTTTATGCATGTTTAAGTTAAAATAGTTTTTAACCATATTTAGTGCTATAATAGAATAAAAAGATATTTCTAAACACCTTATTTTAAGCCCAAAAAAACAAAAGATAAATCAAAGATATAAGTTAAAATTTCTAACTTATATTTTTGGCTTATAACCAAAAACTATTAACATATTAAAATATGCTTTCTTATTATTTCTACGTAGAAAGTAAAATCTTACAATACAAATGCACAAAATATAAAACTAAATGTAACAACCTCTTTCCGTCGTTATAGAAAAGCCAACGGGAGAAAATTTGGGGCCGAAAAACTTTTTCGTAGTATTAAGATTTTTCCCAACCTAGTCCAGATTTGGATGTAATTGGAGTCTTTAAGGTGTAGGGAAATCTGATAACAATCGGGTGAATCATTTATGATTTTGATTGCATGAGTAGTTAGATAACTCGTTAAGAAATCCGTACGACTTTACGAAATTGAATTCGAGTGAGTAGAACTCCCGAAATCGATCTTAGCGCTAAGGGTATTTTTTGAGCGTCGTTGGTTAGAGGTGTGATGTGAAATGGGGATTTTGGAGTTCTCAAAATAGCTCTCTGTTTCGTTCCAGCCGCTTTGGCGCTGGATTTTGCCACTCTGGTGGGGCCGTTACAGCGGGATGAGGGTCGCCGTGGCGGGCTCGACGCGCCTTAAGGTCATTAATAAAACCCTAAACGACCTTATTATGCACTTTTTGACTTTTAGAGCTAAGGAACAAACCCCAAGAGACTCCTACTCATTTTTCACCATTCTTGAGGCTAATGGTAAGTTTTTCACTCCCCAAATCCGTTTTTTGATCCGCAGAACGTAATAGAATGGGTGAATATTGATGGGGGAGATTTTTGTTATAGATTCTATGGTGGAAACAACCTTTATTTGGATAATTGGGATCATGGGTTTGATTTAGGGTTCATAGAATTGTTAGTAATTCGGGTAATTAGTGATTGTTTATCGATTCTCGTATTATATTGAATGTTAGTAGACGAAGAACAAGCATTACGAATCCGGAAAGGGAAAGATCAAGTTTCTTAGGGTTTCAAGCGTGTTTCGAGGTAGGTGATGGTTGTGATTCTATAATCGTGTGATGTATGTTTGTTCTTGCTTCATTATGATACTTGTATATGTATGAATGTTGATCACACTTGTTGTAAATGAGATAGATGAGTGATGATTGCCATGAAATCATGACTTAAATGTATGATCTTGAATATATACTTGTGATTGTGATTGTGATTGTGGTGTGTGAATGAGATCGGTTGCCACGTTCCGACATAACTAACTTGGATCGGTTGCCACGTTCCGACATAAATATGAGATCGGTTGCCACGTTCCGGCATAACATTGGGATCGACTACCACGTTCCGGTATGCTAATTGTTTAGGTTTGAGTTCCATTAGAGGACCAATGATTTGATATAAAATGTGAAGTTGTTCGTTGTTCGTAAATGTTGATACATATGCATGTGATTATAATGTTGTCTTGACTTGCTTATGTTGCACTTATTCGGATAGCCGCGTGACCCTACCAGTACACTGTGGTTGTGTACTAATACTGCACTTGATCTTATTTTTGTTGAGTACATGGCATATTCAAGCGGCAACTGACAGACCTCGCTTAGGAGATCAGTGATCGTCGTTCGAATTCAAGGGTGAGCCAATTCTTCCGGGCTGCCATGGTTATCTTTCATCTATGTCAATCATTTCCGGACTTAGACTATGTTCTGGTTAGTTGATTAGTTCATTAGATTGGGGTTGCATCCCTTTTTTTTTAGACTTGGTTCATTGTTAGATGTTTTGGTACATTGACTTTCAGGTTCTAGGTTATTTCTTCCGTATTGTTTAGTTCTTGAAAGACTTTTGTTGGAGTTTATGGGAACTCTCTATTTATTTCTTTAGTATTTAACTTGCTTCTGTAACTTAAATGCCTTAGCTTTTAGATTAGTTGCTTGATTTGGGTTGTAGTAGTGGTTCTCCCACCGGTGTGTTAGTGTGGGTGCCAATCATGACGGTCTGGGTCGTGACAAAGTTGGTATCAAAACCTATGTTCGTTGATCTCGATGTACCAAAATGAGTCTAGTAGAGTCTCGCGGAACGGTACGGGGACGCCTTTACTTTTCTTCGAGAGGCTATATGACTTTAGGAAATCTTTTTTTTTTCTCTTGTCTCCTTTCCTGCTATGACTTGATTCCAATTGGTATCTGTCGATTCAAATTGGTATCTAACCTCCTTCACTCTTCTGTTCACATATGGTTAATATTAAATTCAACGACATTAGGCCTGTAGCTCTCGTCAATACTCCAGCTAAGGAATCTGCAGCGAGAAATCGCGATCGAGGCACGGGTAGAGAAAGAGCTAGGGGTAGAGGCCGTGGAAGAGTAGCGCCTGCTGGAAATTGAGCTCCTGTTGAGAATGTTCCTGTGAAGGAGAACCCTCCTCCACATCATGAAGAGATTGAGAAGAGAATGTTGATGTTGATAACGTTGAGGATGTGGGACAAGAAGAAGAGGTGCAGGCTGAGACTACCGATGTTCCTCCCATAGACCCAGTGTTAGCTCGACAGATCATGTCATTCCTGAAATGGTTGGTTGTTCCTGGAGTGCTTCCTTCTGGTCAAGCAACTCAAGCTCCAACTAATCCCCCTGATTCTAGCACTGCGCCCAAGGTGGGTGGAACGGGAGGTAATGATGCTTTCTTCCGTCCTTTGTTTGGTTCTATTTTGACTGGTAATGAGCATGAAATGTTGACTAAGTTTTTGAAGCTAAAGCCTCTCGTGTTTCTGGGTTCTGAGAATGAGGATGCTTATGAGTTTATCTTAGAATGCTATGAGAGGCTTCATAAGTTGGGAATTGTCCATCAACATGGGGTTGAGTTCGTGTCCTTTCAATTTCAAGGTGAGGCAAAGCAGTGGAGGAGAGCTTATATGGAATGCAAATCTTCTACTTTACCTCCACTTACTTGGACCCAATTTCATGCTCTGTTTCTAGAGAAGTATGTGCCTAGGACTTTGAGGGATCGCAGGAAGGATGAGTTCATGGCTTTGGAGCAGGGTGGTATGACTGTGGCTGCTTATGAGGCCAAGTTCCATGCTTTGTCTAGATATGCTACTTAATTGGTAACTACTGAGGAAGAGAGAATCCGGTTATTTATTAGGGGATTAAATTCTGAGTTGAAAGTATTATCTATTCATATGACTTCTAAAGAGAGGAACTTTAATGAGGTAACAAACTATGTTAAGAAAATGGAGGGGGTGAGGCGAGACGGTCAAGCTAAGGCATGGGCAAAAAGGGCCAAGAACTCGGGTAACTTTCAAGGTTCTTATTCCAGGGATCCGGAAGGCCAACGCTTGTATCCAAGCCAATTCAGTCCGCTATACCCGCCTTTGCAGGTAGTTACTCGGAAACTCCATATCATAATTTCAGGATAGCCAGGGAGTTGAACTTTCGATGGGCGGCAGACCATCTTTTGATCGTACTTGTTACAACTGTGGAGAACCTGGGCATATAAGGAGAGATTGTCCCCACTCACGTGTATTAGATTCCATGCAGCAGCAGTCTAGAGCAGTGGCACCCACGGGAAATGGTAATAATGGTAGAGGACGTCCACAAGGTGGCAGATGAGGTAATCAATGAGGCCGTGGATGTAGAGGAAATGGTAATGCAGGCAGAGGTAATGTGCAACCAGGCAGGGAAGTGGTTCGTCAAGATGATAGGGCTCAATGTTATGCCTTTACGGACAAGAATGATGCAGAGGCGTTTGACACGGTGATCACAAGTACTATTCTTGTCTGTGATCGGATGGCTAATGTGTTATTTGATCCGAGTTCTACTTATTCTTATGTATCTGTACGATTTGCCTCAGAGTTTGATATGATTTGTGATATACTTGATGCCCCTATCCATGTTTCCACCCCAGTTGGAGAGTCAGTCATAGTTACCCATGTCTATTGTGCTTGTCCTATTTTGTTTATGGGTTTTCAGACTTGAGCTGATTTGATGATTTTGGATATGACTGACTTTGACATAATCTTAGGCATGACTTGGTTGTCTCCCTATTATGCTGTGCTTAATTGTAATACTAAGTCCATAACTCTAGAAATTTCGGGAAGGAAAAAATTAGAGTGGGAAGGGGTGTACACGCCTAAGCGAACTAAGGTCATATCCTCCATTCGGGCTAAGAAATTGATAGGGCGGGGTTGTTTGGCTTATTTGGCTCATATTAGGGATGTTGAGATTGAGGCTCCATCCATTGGGTCTATTCCTGTGGTGTTGGAATTTATAGAAGTGCTTCCTAATGATTTGTCTGGTATGCCTCCGGATAGAAATATATATTTTTGCATTGATTAAGAGATTGGTATGTGTCCCATTTCTATCCCTCCATATTGCATGGCTCCGACAGAATTAAGAGAGCTTAAGGGCAAATTCAAGAGCTTTTTCATAAAGGATTTATTCTTCCTAGTGATTCCCCATGGGGTGCTCCAGTTTTGTTTGTTAAGAAAAAGGATGTATAAGAATGTGTATATATTACCGGCAATTGAATAGGGTTGATACGTTCAAATTACACCTCCCTAAAGAAGCATAAGCGATCGTTATCAAGAAAAGAACCCAACTTGTAAGTTAGGGTCGATCCCACGAGGAAAATGGTTTAGACTTAACTTTAACCAACAATTATATTCGTTTAGTCAAATTACTTCCAGAAACAAGTAATTAAAGGGGGGATTTGTGAAACAGATGGTAAGAATTCAGTAAGTAATTGGTAAACAAATGTCAATTTCGGTTGTTATCAAGATGATAGAATTAACTAGGGTATACGTGTTCCCCAGAAGTTCATAACGCAGTAATCCTAGTTATAGCAATCCTTTCCTAGTGTACTGCATGCAAAGTAATAAGTTAGGTATCTCTAAATCCTTGGTCCGGCATCTAGAGAATTTCACCCCGCACCTTGGTCCGGCTACGTGTGTATAATTTACTAACCCTTACCTTTACCTCATATTAGACATCACATCGATG